>CAEFZY010020499.1:0-116475 GCA_903066815.1 Brachyrhaphis roseni | reverse complement strand
CATACATTTATTCATTTTTTTAATAGTTTAATAGCTTTTATCAATACATTCTGACACAACCAGCCCTTTCAGAACAGTCAGAGTTTTGATTTGGTCCAAAATGAAAATGAGTTTGAGGCCCTGATTCTACACCTACAGCTTAAAGTTAGACTGGTCCAGTCAAAGTCCAGAAGAAATCAAATTAAGAAGTTGTGGCAAGACTTCTGAATGGATTTGAGCTTTATTTTATTTTATTTTTTTACCAAAGAAAATGGATAAGGAATCCAGAGTCCAGATGTTCAGAGCACTTAGAGACAAACCTCAACAAATTGCAGGAGTAGCTGCTGGGAAAGACGGCTCTGCAAAGTACAGACTCAGGAGGCCTGAATCCAACTCACACCTTCTGATTTGTAATGTAAAAATTTCAATAAAAAAAAAAAAATGTATGTAACAGGACAAAATGTGATGAGGCTCGAGAGGCCAGAAGGTCATCTGAGTTTGTGGCTGGTGGTTACTTAATTTTCATCTCCATGCTGAGAAAAATTCCTCCAGTAAGTTTAGGAATAAAGATTTTATTGAGAGGAACTCCATCAACATCCTGATGTGGGTCACAAACAATAAGCTGATGCTGTTGGAGTGATGGGAGCTGACACCATGTCATCACTCCAGGTCATCTCAGTCCAAAGGGAGCAACGGCTGTCAGCTGTTTCCTTTATAAATGATAGTCTGCCTACAGAAAAGCACAACTTGAATTCAAACCAGATCAAACAAGAACTTTCCTGCCTAATCCTATTTTTATATCTGCACTATGATGAGTCTAAATGAAGCCGGTGACTTTTGAAGGGATCCCCTTTGGACAGAGGAGACCATAGTGGACGTTTGACTCTAATGTCATTGAATGGACAGCGAGCCTCTCCATAAACCAAATTGGTCCAGATTAAAAGGTGAAGCCATTTGAAGTTCACCTGTAAAAGTACCATAAGTAATGAAGTCATGTTTCCTAAAGAGTAGACTGAAATTCCTTCACAGCGTATGAAGAGGTGATGACTTGGGACAGAAAGCAGACAGGGAGACGTTCTTCTGCAACTACACCACACAGTGAGTTCATTACTCCACTCACATGGTTCCTATTTTGGCTTCATCTTTATTTCATAAACAATAACCCATGAATAATGAATAATGTTTTTGTACACTTGAGGCGAGACTTGAAAAATCCAACAACAGCTTTATAGAGATAAGATGAGTTTCATCATGAACTCATGTAAAGCCTCTTGATTTGTAAGACACTGGGTGTGACTTTGTCATGAAGGAGAAAAAGTCATGGAAACAAAAAAGATACCACTTACGGGACAATTCAGATTCATTAAACACAGAACATTCATCAAGCCTTTAAAACAGTATTTTAATCTTGTAAAACCATTTTTTTTTTTTTTACACAAGAAACTTTTCAATCACTACATTTCAAAGTCTAAAGCAATTTTTTTTTTCCAGTTTTGGCATAGAACATAATGTTAACGCAATGAAATGAATGTGAAACTGACATTCTCATATAAAATAAGATTTTCTCCTTTATACTTCATATAATGAGGAGGATATTTTTCATTCCTTCCGCACCTCAGCTTCGTTTTCTTTATTGCCAGGCGTACGGGCCTTCAGTAGAACTGTAAACTCTTTCAGTGAGCGATGACGGTTCGGATATTTACTCTCGGAAGCCTGGATCGGAGGGAAGGCGCCACACACTCCTGTCTCTACATTACATCCATCTGACAAACCAGGCAGAAAAACATTCTTTGTAGCTTTAAAACAACAAATAAGAACATACAGAGTGCAGACATCAGGAGCCTTATGATTTATTTTACGTTTTGGCCCGAACTGCATCACTGCTGTGCCGGCCGTAGTGAGCTGTGTTACATTGTGGATGTGTAGTAGGAGGCCTGCACAGCACTCAGTCTGGAGTTGGGTTAGCTGAGCTTAGCTAATGTTAGTTTAGTAAAGCTGTCTGTGGAGAAGTCCAGTTGTTGAGTCTTCCATTCAGTTCGTCTGCAGTTTTTTTCGGCTCAACAGTTTTTCCAGTGAAGCAGACAGGTAGGAGTCCTGCCCTGTCCCCCCGTGGAGCTGCACTGGCTGGTGCCACCGCTGCAGAGCTTACTTCAGGAGCCACTGATTCACTGCGTAATGGAAACATCAGAGAAGAAAAGAAATATGAATGCAGAGAGAACCTGCAGTTTGGAAGAGAACTGAAAGAGAAACTTCAAAGATGAGAGAAAAAAAAAAAGAAGAAAAGACAGAAAGCTGGAAGCAGCATCGGACGTCCGTCCCGCCATGTGGTGACCGTGGCGACACCACCCAGTCGCCATCATCAATACTCTCACACCATTATGTTTAATTAAACGTCCGAAAATGATAAATTTATAATTTTAAAAGTAAAACTACCAAAACATAAGGAAGGTCATAGTAAAAAATAATAATAATAAACAAAAATGAAAATACAGTTGACCAAATAAAACTTCTTTCTATAGGTTTTGTATGCATAACCAAATGCTACATCTTTTTAAATAGGTAATTGTTTGCTAAAGATTACTGATGTTTTCCTACAGGTAAAGTGAGTTAAATCTTATTCCAACTTTATTGTCAAACTGAGTGTGATTGAGACAGAAGCAGAGTGACGCACAAACCCCCCTGCAAGCATACACAAGTATGATTAACAGCGTTAAGACCTGCCTCTTGGCTCTGATTGGTTGTTTCTGACCGGGAGCAGTGTTTGCAGATGTCAGTAGGACCACAGGGAAGAGGCAGTGGAGATGATTTTCACAGATTGTCTCATACTATGCCATCAAGACATAGTTGCTGTCTACAAATGTCAATATTACGAAAATGTTGAGAAAACACAATTTCGTAATTGCTGCATTTTCATTAAAGAAGAAACGCAATTAAAATCACACATGACTAAGTTTGCTCACGCGATGAGTCATTAATAAACATGCCATGTCATCATCCTCCTACTATGTTCTGTCACCTTTTTAGTGTTTGCACCAGTGGAAACATCTGGTGAGGGATCATGTGACTATTGTGATGCTAAAAAAGTGTTTCCATTACAGTTTTGTGAAATAAATCAATTTAAAAAAAAACCCCACCTCAGCCCAGCGCCAAAACCTTTCATGAGAATTTTTTCAAAAGTTGTTTCCATTAAGCAAATTTCTTTCAAATAGTGCAATTATAAGGTCAATGGAAATGTAGCTAGAGAAAGTTTTAACAAATAAAAATCAGTTTTTAAAAGCTACCTAGTGAATCTTTAGTCAGCCAGCACAAGTCATGTCTTTCTGAACCTCTCTTTGTGAACAGGCAGGTGGTCATGCTGAGGACCATGGAATTATCTGAAACACCTCAGTTTGATGAAACTCCTTTCACTGTCGTTAAAGGGCCGAGCCCAACCTCTCCAAACTGGCCCCACACCATCAGCTCCACTGCACCAGATCATACCCTCCACACAGTGCAGTCAGACAAGAGCACTTCTCCTGGCAACTGCTGAAACCAGACTCATCCACTGGATTGGCAGACAGAACTATGATTCGTCACTCACCAGCCTTGACTATTAATAAGGTAACGCTGCTTTGAGACTGCAGTTGGCAAGCTAACGGTGTCGTGTCTGTTAAGCAGATAGCTGAATAAAATAAGCAGCAAAATTCTGGATTTTATGTCAGTGTTCTCTGTAAATAGCAAAGTAATCACAAGATGAAATATCACAGCTCTATTAAATGTAATTTAATACTTTTATTCTATGCTTTTGCTTAAGTCTGTATTCCAGAATCAAAACAACAAGAGCAACATAGCAGGGCAAATAAATGGTTTACTATGGCTAAAACTTTCCAACACAGCAAAAACACAAAATCTTGCCAAGTATTTTTGGTTTAGTTCTAGTGCAAATATATTTGTACACTTGAAAAACAAGAAAACTAACTTACAGGTAACTTTCCAACAAGACAGAAGAGCTTGCTTTTAAGCCAATAATTCCCTAATATAGATAAAAAAGTATTAGTTCCACTGGCAGATTTTTTTTTTTGTACTTACACAAGACATTTTCCCATGTTGTAAAATCTGTCAGAGGAACTAATACTTTTTATCACTATTCTGGAATTCTTGACTTAAAACAAGCTCTTATGTCTTGTTGGAAAGTTACTTGGAAGACAGAACACTTGAAATACGAGAAAACTAAGATATTAGACAAAATATACTCTGTAAGATTGTGTTTTTTCAGGGTAAGTACAGCTCCATTCCTGTGTGTTCAGTGAAAGTGACCGGCAGGGTGACGGAGTTCGGCTCATTCTACTGCTTTTAGCTCATATGATAGTAAATATACATTTATTTAGGTAGAGATAAAGATGAGCTTTGGTATGAAGATGTAAATAGTAATAGCCTGATTCATACCGTCAGAGTAACAAAGTTCTGCCAGAACCTTCAGTGTCTCAGTCATTTTTGCTGATCACTCATGTCTGTAGTCTGTTAACTATGGGACATTCCACTGTCCAAAGTTTGAACAGTGATTTGCTGACTTTCACCAAAAGTTTTCTGGTTATTTTTAACTGAGCAAGAGCTCTCAATGGATTTGACAGTCCAGATAGGAGCAGCTTAAAAATATCTCCACTTTTGGCATGTAACGGCTCCCCTAATCAGCTCTGAAGAACGAGAAGCGAGAAAAGAACGTGATGTTATATATAACACGACAATCACTTCCAGCAGAACTGAGCACTTTTCTCGACAGCAGCGGTCGGGTCACCTCTGTACTGTGGGCGCAGGGCGCGGTTGTTGGGGCAGTCCCGGCCCTGCTTGTTGAAGTTGATGTTGGTTCGGATGCAGCGCTGCAGCAGAGGCTGGGCCGGCCGGGTGTTGTCGCTCATGCTCAGGAAGATCTTGTACGGCTCGTTCTGGCTGAGGAGGCGCAGCGAGTGCATCTGCAGGACAAACCCACAGGTCAGTCCACTTCTGACCAGGCTACAGAGGTCAGCACTCTAACATGTAGAAAATATGCCTTGCAATGTGAACCACACCAAATTAGATATTATTATAATGATAATTAATAATTATTATCAAATAGATGATGTAGTAAAATTACTACTTTCTTAGCAACCCAGAGCAGGAACGTTTAGTTTGACAGTTCACTCAACCCAGAGCAGAAATTACAACAAACCTCTGGACCTTTAGAGAAGGTAAAGTTACCTTCTCTAACTTTACCTTAGAGAAGGTAAAGTTTCTCTTTACCTTCTCTAAGGTAAAGAGAAACTACTCTTTACCTTAGATCAACATTTAGCATTAAAGTTTTAATATCAGAGCAAGACCTAGAGAAACTCCTGTTAGTTAGAAAATAAACTAGAACAAACTTAGAAACAACATCTAGTTTGATCAGAACAAGAATCCAGAAAAATCCCTACTAGTTTATAAATAATGGATTACTAATATGTACCGTAGTTTTATACTTTTACTTTTCTTTTCTATTAGTTCATCCAGAGAAACTCCTATTAGTTTATAAATTGTGGAGTACCTTTCTTTTGTTATTTTGTTTGTATTTCCTTCTAATTCATGTAGCCTAAAGCACTTTGAACAGCCCTGTTGCTGAAAATATGCCATATAAATAAAATGAGCTTACTTTACCTTACATGAGCGGCAAAAAGCCATGACAAATCACAATAATGATGAGGATGTAAACATGTTGATAACAACAGTAAGAACAATAGTTTTAATTGTACTTTTGTTTAATGTTGACATCAGGCTGGTCATAGCGCAAATAAATGGTAAAACAAACAACTAGCACAAAGTTCCTCAGCAAAAGACGGAGAGTCAGTTGCACAGGCGACATCTTCCTCCCAGTGAGAGGCTGCAGTGTGTGTGTGTGTGTGTGTGAGCTGCTTTCCTCCAGATAAGTGCTGTTCTGGACTGGAACACCATAACACCCAGTCCCTGTCTGAGGCAACATTGAAGGGCTTTCAAGGCCTGGAGCAACTACTTCACAATGGCAAGGAGATTTATTGAGCTGTCATGAAACCTGTATGCAGATTATGATTTTTATATCAACTAATAAATCAAGGCAGAGAGTTTTCTTTGAATCAAGTGGTAAAAAGCAGGTTCTACTCATCACTTCATCTGGTTCTGAGAACCACTTTGTTCTTTTCTGCAGTTACAGAACTCTATCTGTTCTTAGGGAATAAAGATGTTTTCCTTTCATTTTTTTAAGAAGCTAACTTGTAACTCAGACATGTTGGAGCTCCTGCCAGCACCCATAACTAGAAATGATGTTCCTGCTAGAATGCGTGCAGCCTGGTGTTACGTATTCACCCCACTTTTAACTACCTGCATCTGTGTCACATAAACTGGCTTGTTGATGAGGATCCATGTGGAGGTCTCGTAGCAGGGAGGGATGGTGATGGAGCCCTCATAGGTGATGTAGCGGATGGTGTCAGGGTAAAGGTCAGCTATGTTCAGGCTCATTAGTAGGAATGCATCATCTGAAGAAAGGGGAGAAAGCAAGAGAGCTCAGTGTGAGAACATGTTCTGTTGAAGCTTCTCCCTGAAGCACTGATAGCAGGGAGAAAACGACGACATGTCTGTGGATTTGACTCTTTAATTATCAATCATATGAAGCCTTGTTAAAATGCATGCCTGTGTTTTTAATGGTATTGTATGTGACAGAGCAATTCAGAAAAGTGAATACATGTGAATTGAAGAGAAAATGCCAATTTTGATTAAGATGTTTTCCATCCACATTCAGATCTCAAGTCAGTACTTTGTTTATTGCTGCTCTGTGAGCTCAGAGGAGGAGCTGCGTCTCAAAGGCGGAGCTACGTCCACCCGGGCGTGTTGCTCAGGTGAATGGTTGCCATGGAGACTAAAGGATTTCTGAAACATGCATGAAAGAATCAAAGCAACACTCCAGGTATGTTTTTTAATGAGGGAATAACATAATAAAGTGATGCAAAAACTCAATTTTACAACAATGGCTTTGTTTAGGTCGGATATTGGTGTAAATGAGTAATGGTGGTTCGGAGCTTTGGACCGCTACAACTTATCTAGGGCTACTGTCCGTGTCTTCTATTTCTCCGATTAAAGCACCGATGGACGTCCATGTCCTGGTAGGCCAGCAGATGTCCAGATGAAGGACTGATCAGAGTTCTGGCAGATGTTTTAGTAACGAACTCTGCTTTAAAATCTCCGCTGCTTCCTCCCCGACCCGTCTGCCAAAACAAGCAGCATTTCCATGATCCTGGATGTTTTCTAATGTTCAGCAACAAACCTCTGAGGAATTCACAGAACATCTGCTTTTATGCGAAGGTTAAAAGACACACAGAATCTGTTCACTAATAAATGACATTTTGGGGGCAGTTGGGTGCAATAAATGTTATTTATATGTATTAGTTTAAAGGAAGTTGAAATCAAATTACGCCACCATTTTCAAATTTCTATTTGCGCTACTTCTTGTTTGGGCTATTAAATGAAAGCCTGACAACTCGCACTTGTTTGTTGATGCAATGTGACAAAATGTGACAAACCTGGGAATACTTGATGGCACCGTTTTTCTGTTATGAATAAATAAATCCTTCAAACAAATGTAAGATATTTTATTCCAAATGAAAGCTTCAAGACAGAGGAATTATTGCCATTTTCATTAATCTATGAAAATGGTATAAGCTTTTTGCTTATAAGATTATAAGCAAAAAGCATCTTTTGCTTATAAAAATAGGAAAACATAAATACGTGCATGACGAGGCCAATTCAATAGGTACTGATTATAAAGCTAAAATAAATTCTTTACTTGTCAAGAACAAAATCTTTGATCTCACACAAATCTGGCGCGTTCTGCTGCCGCTTCATTCAGTGAGTCATCTTTGTGTTCCGGGTGTTTTTATGACATGGTCCCACCTCAGGCTGGAATTAACATCCATCACTCTGTTTATATGATTAAACATCACGTTTGAAATGCTGCCACATTCAATGTAATTCAACAGGAATTGGAAATTCTTATTAGTCTCCACAGTTACTGAGTAGCTGTTCTCTTCTTCATGCATCCTTCAGTGGAACATCTGCCTCCATCTCAGACTAACACAAAACTTTTCTGTCTTATTTCTTTAGTGTTTATTTGAATGGAGAACAGCTTCATATAAGCAAATACAGAACACAATACCACATCCCCAGAGGAGCCATTGACAATATGAAATAGTTTAAAAGACATTAAAACAACACAGCAGGATAAAATATATATACAGTACATAAAATAAATTCTAAAATTGATATAAAACAGACCACTACACTCCAGGTATGTTTTTGATGAGGGAATGAAATTATAACATGATGTAAAGCTAAAGAAAATTTGATTTTACCTAGCACTTCACATGAATGAAATCATGATTTTAAAACTGAATCTTGCATTTAATCTGGTTGATATTAACATGTGTTAACGGATCTGAAACACTGAAGTGTGGATGCAAAGTAAAAAGAAGATGGTAAAGCACCATCCTCCCTAAAGTAAATGGTGTTTAGCTCATGAAGAAAAGATCAACCAGACAAAAACTCACAGAGCATGGCATGTTTTCAATAGAGCGTGTTTAGATTTGGTTCAGACCAGCAATCAGAAAGCTCTGTTCAGTTTGTCTGTTCAGTTTGTCTTACGTTTATAGTTGATTCTGGTTATGGTGTCTCTGTTGAGCATACGGTTGAGGAAGGCGTTGGAGTTTTCTGAGAGCTGAAATGGAAGAAACAAACATCAAATATTAACAAAAAACCAAGCTGCAACACAAACAAAAGTTTTTTTTTCTTTTTGCTGCAATTGGAATTGTTATTCACAAATTGCAGTTTGTTTTTAACATGTTAGTCAAAGGACAGAGTAGAGGCTGCTATTCTGCAGATCTCTGTGCTTGATAAGTGATCAACCTTCACAGTAACTTAATCTTCTACACTTAGAATCTCATTATTTACAGTCGTGCTAGTCTGTGGTGGTTATGTTTTTGCTCCCACAGTATTTTAACTATAAGGCACTACATGGTATTCAATGATTCACTGTCATGCTTGATTCTTATTTTTCTGATCATGTACACATGGTCAGGCCATTTTATTGCAGGAATCCAGTCAGACTGCACTATGCTGGCTTTCAGAGGACAATCAGACCTTAATGAAGATGGAGACCACAGCGATGCCGTGAGGACTCTTAGCTGCCTCACTGTAGTTAGCATACAGATCTTGATTATAGTGGATCAGTTGGACCTGAAAGAGACAAACAAAGAGAAGAAGAGCTATATGATTTAAACACAAGCACTGGAAGCAGAATTAAGACTGAGTGTTTTCAGCATGTCTTCTTCTCTATTAAGCAAACTAGAAATGCCTCACATCACCATTGAATAATCGATTTACAGCTTTTTAAATAAGTGTGATTGTGCACAGTTATTGTACGGGTCAGCCTAGAAGGTAAATTCTCTTGTCAAACTGGTTTCTCCATCCATTGGGGATGATGCAGGCTGGACACGTGGGACTTGTCCCGTGCGTGTCCCTACAGTCGTTTAATTGGTTAAGATGTGATAATGTGACTTTCCAAGGCATATTTAAACACACTACAAACGTACCCATGCTGGTTACACCTTTCAATCTGATCACCGACTGGAGGCCTGTTGCTGAGCCAAGCTGCACGATCTGTGTCATGTTCAGCAACTAGCTAGAACCAAAAGGCAACAGTCTGGTTTTTACTATCAAGCCGTGTAAGTTGTGTAGCGCTGCTGCTGCATGCAGATAATGTTGGGTAAATGATTAGTTCATCCATGCCAGTTTATCATATTTATCGAGTTAACAAGAATACTGATGTTGTTGTTGTAGCCCTTGCAAGTCGGTTAATGGCAGGAATAAACCCAGTCCTTTTACATTTTTGTACAGAAGTTGTGCTCACTGCAGCTTTCCACATATTTAATAAAGCAGAGCTTTATTGGCACAATAGAAAGAGCAAAGTCAGAGAGGAGACATTAGCGCAGCATATTGAACATGTTGAACAAAATATGAACATTAACAAAACCTAAAATGACTCCACATAGCTGACCGGGGTGATGCTGTTGTCCTTTCCTCTTCCTCTGGGCCCATAATGGCCTGAGTTGATATGTTTTTATTAGATTACTGCTGCCCGGCTTTTTTCCACTGGCAAATGGTACATATGTGCAACAAAATAAGGACAAGCCACCTGAATAGGATGGATTTTAAATGAATATTTCTACCTGTAATATATTGTCAAATGTATCTGCTGGTCTCCTTTCATGTACATGTTAACTTAAAGGGATGGTTTGGTATAACATGGGGCCTCCCTCTGCAGCTTTAACAATGTCAAGTATTCTGGGAAGGAAGGCATTCCGAAAGACGTACGAGTGTGTTGTCCAAAACCTGGGCTGAAGCTTCACAGTTTTCCTCAGTCATTTCATTTCGTTTCTCAGAACAGAACTGAAACTTTCAAAGCGACTTGTTCAGTCTTCAAATCAATGTGTCACTTGTTCACATCAAAGAAGCAGTTTCCTGTTCCTGTGAGCAAGTCGCAAATGCTTCTGTACATCATACAGGTTACTACGTCCAATTCTCTGCTTCTTCCTACATTTTCAATTGCTTTTGTCATATTGGTCAAAATGTATTATACAGGTCTTTGCTGAACAGTCTAGACCTCCACAATATTTAAGCATAATTTCATTGTATAAGTGTTTGCATGCAAAATGCTTGAGCAAGGTGTCATAATATTATGTCAATCATATTTCTATATATTTCCATTAGACGTTTTTTCTAAATCTGTCCTGAGCCGATAAATTGCTTCCAGGTGAATCCTGAGTTTCTCCAAAGTTCTGAAAATGAAGCGTTAGATCCACCAATGATCAGCCAGTTTTCTGAAGGTGCATCTCATGAACCATCAGTTGGTAAGCATATGGTGTATAAAGCCAGTGCACAACATGATGTTACATTTCTGACAATACTAGAAGGACAAAGATTTGGACGAGTCAGAGAGAGGAGGAAGAGGAGAGAAGTGGAGGATTTAGAAGGCAGAACAGAAAAACTGTACTGTGATTACTACAGCACTGCATGTACAGTCTTCCTTAAGGAGTTTGTCCTGTGTTTCCATTTCTCACCAGTTTAAAAGTAAAAACATAAATGTGACTCTTGTCCAGTCTCTTGCCATTTATCTCCCACAACTACAACTTGCAATACTTGTCATCAAAACTTTAGTTTACAACAGAGCATCCCTCTTACGATGGTCTCATCCAAACACAATGAAACAGGAACTTGACATTCTGAGGCACTAACATGTTCACTGATACAGATATTTCATTTTGTGGGATGGCCTCAGGATTCTGAGAAAGAAACTGGGTTTTGCAGGTAATCCATGCTGTTATGCTATTTGTACAAATAGTTTTGAGAAATGCACTTGCTGTTTGGCGAATGTCGTAAATGATTGGAGAAATGCACCAACGTGAAAGAGAAACTCTGAGGCTGAGAGCAGCTCTGATTTATCCACTGGGTTGACAAACAGAGACATCAGTCATCATTCCACAGAACATGTGTCTGCTGCTGTAGAGTCCAGTGGCAGTGTACTTCACACCCCAGCATTGCATTGCAATTGGTGCTCAGTCAAGAAAACCCATTCCACAAACGTCTCTGCTGACAGCTCTTGAATTAATCTGAAGGTTGTATGAAGTTTGGAGCTCTGCAGCGACTGACTGCAGAACGTCTGGGACTTCTGTACACTACGTGCCTCAGCATATCTGTAGTGGTAGGCTAAGTAAAAGTTGGCTCACCACTGTTCTTCTTATAGCCTACCGCTGTAATGTGAGTTCTTGTTATTCAGATGCTTCTACTTTGCCTCAATACCACTAACAGCTGTGCAATACTGCAGATCTTCTCAGTCACTTTGGGGCATTTCTCGAATCATTTCTGACATTTGCGAACAATAAGTGCAATTCTCAAAACAATTCGTACAAAACAGCATGGATTACCTGCAACACCCAGTTTTACAGATAAATATCTGTAACACTGAACATGTCAGAGCTTCAGACTGACAAATCCTCGTTTCATTGTGTTTGGATAAGATCGTCAGATTAGTCATGTGGTCTATATAGCAGGGTACTTTGAGGGATACTTTGATGTAAATTATGCCTAAAGTTTTGGTGACAAGTACTGTAAGTTGTAGCTTTGGGAGACCAACGACAAGACGCTGGACAAGGTTCACATTTCTGCTTTTCCTGTAATTTGTCGATAGAAATGGTCATTGTGATGCAAAAACAAAGCACAAAGAAAAAAAAGTAAAGTATTGAACACATAAACATTTTTCTCCATGCCTTTTCCCATGTGAGTGTTCATTGCTCAGGTTTTACATCTCACCTCTCCAGGAAATCCTTGTCCGTTCAGGAGATGCTCAGAACCAAGAGCGTCTTCACTCCCAAAGTGAAGGCGGACCTCCTCCAGTCGGTAGCTGTAACCCAGGGGGCCCCCAGAGATGTTCACTAGATGTGTTTTGTCCGGCCGCAGCGACACATGCTTTCCTGTGTTGTACATGGTGCCATACATCTAGAATAAAAAACCCACAGGGATTGGATTATATTAGATCACCTGAAAATTCTCCGTGTTTCAAATTCCTTTTCTTTTTGGATATTTAACAGGTGACGTTAAATACCCGTCATGATACAAAAGGCGTAAACATGATGTTATCTGTGCAGCGTGGGTTTTGTTCCCATTACCATTCGCCTTGAAAGGTCAGCGGTACTTTACTGGGAAACACACACAGACGCACATGCACATACACACCCCCACACGGAGGGTAATCATTCACATACACAAGTTTGTATTTCTATATTAGGATTTTGTCTGCTCTGCTCCACTCACAAGTTTTTGTCTTTCCACGGTGTACATATCAAATACGAATTAAAAGAAATTTGACTTTGTAATTTAACATCTTGAAATTGGGCCTCTGTCTCTCTAAAAACTCCTGCTCTCTGACACTCTGCCTTTAGGAAGTCATCACAACATGGCTCCTCTATCAACCCTTTAACAACGTTTCTACCAGCGTTGCTCTGAGAAGTAGCTCCTATAATGAGCACAGCATACATGCAGTTCCACCAGAGGTTTGCTATTTGCTGCTGGCTAGTCTAAAGGAACTGAAAGGCTGCCATAATTTTTGAAAGAGATGTCCAAGTTTTTTTTTCTAAAAAATGTCTGAGATTAGTCTCAATTTATTTTGATTTTTTTCTAGAAAATGTTTGACTTTTCAAACTTTTTTTTTTCTCTCAAATGTCTGAGATTAATATAAAAATGTCTGAGTTTTTTGAGAAATGTACTCTTCATTTTTATTTTATATTTACGCTGACTCTAATACGCCCTTGTGGAAAACTCTATCTCTCTCAGAGAAATGTTTTTGTTCAGCTAAGCTAACAGTGTGAAAGGGGACGCTTGTTTGTGATGTACATATTCTGATCTGACTGCAGCTGAGACCGAATGCTCTGCTATGAAAACTGGAAAATCATCAACGGAAGATAAATGGAGAAATGTTTAATTCTTTCATTTAATCTAGTTTTGACACAGTTCTAAGGCCTCAGTTAATCACTCAGACATAACCCTTTGAGTACTTTGGGTAACAGCCCATTCATAATTCCTGATAGAATCATAAAATATAAAGGAGCTGCAGTCATACAAACTCTGCTTTGATTCCCTTATGATCACCGTCTGCAAATTACTGGAAAAAGCAGATGTGGCTGCTATGGGAACATGAGATGACATCGTGTTAACTGCTGGTTTTCTCTATGACTTTGGAGTAAAGAGAGGATCTCTGTCAGTACGTCTTAACGACTAACAGACAAATAAATCTAAATTTACAATGTATGAAAAATGAATCATTCTGAACACATGCAGAGCTGCGCGTCGTCACTCACAACACCCGTGGCGACACATGAACCATTAGCGTCCTCCGTCTGGCTGCCAGCCTGGTTCATCTCACATACTACATGATGCCGCAGCGTTTACGCATTCTCTACTGCTGTTTGTCGAAAATAAAAGCGGAGCAAGCACACTGTTTCAGTTTAATTGTAACGTGCCACTGCTGGGGCAATATGAAATTAAACAATTACTCAGCAGTCTGGAATTTATGCACAGCATAATCCGGAAAGAAAAGCTTGCTGTTATAATGAATGTGGCCAAGGATTTAGATTCTAAAAATGTCTGTGATTATCAGAGCTCTACACCTATCAACAGGGCCAGAAAGCATCAACAGCGAAGGAAGATTGAATTTCTGGTTTACTGCCCCAAATGTAACTTTCTGTCTGACGAGAGATGTGAGATAGTATGTGACTTGTTTGATTTTCAACTGTTTCATTCTTAAATGACGGAATTTTGACATTTTTGGTTAAATGAAAAAAATGAGTTGCGAGACTTTATGTGTTGTTGAAGCTGAAGTTTATTTTGCCTCATTTTATTTGTCTGCAGCAGACTGAAAGATGTTAGCATGTAGCATTCCTCAAACTGGAATGCTACATGCTAACGAATGATGATGAATAACGAAGCAAACAGAATTTGTAGAGCAAATAAGCACAACTTTTTTTTCCTATTATAAAAGATTTTCTTTTCTTCTTCAAATATTTTAAATCAGTAATACTTTTTCCACACAGGCTGTCATGTAGGTTTGGAGTTTTTTCATTTTAAACTACATTTTGTGTTTGTGTTTGACTAAGATTTAAATTAGTTTGATGTTCTGAAACACTGAAGTGTGACAAACATGGACAAAATAGGAAATCAGGAGGGCAAACACTTTTTTACACCTCAGTATTTGCAGAAGAAGTTTGTAATCCAGGAATGTGAGAAGTTTGGCCCCCGGGCCACAAGTGGCCTCCAGGCTATTTTTGTGCACCAGCACAAATTGATGCAGACGGATGATTTTTATTTAGAGACTTTACTCCAACATTACAGTGGAGTAAACAGTTTTTACAGTAACATTACAGTTATTGTAAGAACTGTAATGTTCTTACAGTTGCAACAGCAATTTTTTTTTGTTTTCTCTTAAATTTTATATTAAACAGCCCAACTGTCTGGTGACTTTGATTAAAAGCAGATTTTAGTTCACCCAAATCTGCTTTCAATAATTTTTGATGATTTGGACAAAATTTTTGGCCACCACCAACAATAGGAAGCTTAAAATCTATTCTAAAAGGTCAAGGAAGCAAGATATGGGTCTGATGTGTTGTTTCCTCTTAGCTGCAGAACTTTGACCAAGCTGAAGCTTCCCAGTGGGCTTTGCTTTGGACGGCCGGGGAGGGCTACAGTTGGTTCATGTTTTAGTTCTAAACTGAGCTCAGATAATTCAGTTCAGTTCATCCTTTAATTTTCTACAACTACTTCCAGAGTTTACTCCCGACGCCATTAGGGACAAGGGTGAACAGAAAATGGATGGATGGATGGACTTCCAGAGTTTCATTTGTGGGTTTGTGCTTGTCTTTAGCCATCATTGGATGATGGGTGCACCATATCCTGGAAAAGACACCAGTCCATCACAAGAAAACACAAAGACATACAAAAGAAACAAGAATACACACACACTCACACACACACACCCCCAACAAGAGAGAATCCACACAAACATGACCCCAGGAAAGCCCAGTGCATTAAGGCTCAGCTCTACCTGTCTTTCCACATGAACTCAGTCCAGTTCTATTCAAATTCCACCCCAAGTTTGTCTCATTTATCTGAGAAACAAATCAGCAGAATCTGATGCAGATGTTAACATTCTGACGATGTCACAACATGCTGTGCTTCATATTTAAAACTCTCAGTGCCTTTGGATGAACTGCTGCATCAGAATGATGACAGAGTTCAGTGCTGGCTCCAGCGTCGCTTTTATTCTGCAGCGTCTGAAAGAACTCGCGGCTTGTGATCCTGGCACATCAAGTTGTATGATGTTAGAGAACAAAGTATTCATAGTGGGATGTTTATTATACAGCTATGAATTAAGAATGGAATATAGAAACCCTGTCAACTCCATAACTCCCCCTAGTGTTTTGAATAAAATGACATAAGGCTATGATGATTTGGATGGTCCTGATGGCTTCCATAATTACTGGCAGAACTAGGAGATTCCAGATGTTTTCTAAGAAACACAATAGAGGAGACTCCAATATGGACTTTTTGAATAGTGAAGCACTTCTGTTCTCAAAGCTCTGCTGACAAAGTCTACAGAGAGTGAGAAAAAGAGAAGAATACAAGTGATTCTGAGCTGTTCTTCCCCCTTTTTTAGCATTATTATTGCTGTGACAAACTGCAGCTGCTGTCATTTCTAAAAGTTTGACAAACGGAAAAAACTGGACTAATTGCCTAAACAAAATTTGGCTCCTATGGTGGCAATAATGAAAATTAAATCACCCATTATAAAAGAGAACAGTTGTGATATCAACATATATTGCTGATATCACAACATAAGCAATATTATCTGCTTTAACTTAAGCCTTCAGGAAGTCATCACAACATGGCCCCTCCATTAACCCTTTAATAACGTTTTCCCCCAAAGTTTCACTAAGAAGTAGCTGCTATAATGAACTCAGCAGAACCACAGTTCCACCAGGTGTTTGCTAATTGCTGACAGCTAGTCTAAAGGAGCTGAGTGGGGCAGTCATGGAGGTGGAAACTGAGTCTTGGGTCACACCGTCTGCCCACACAGCTCAGGTCCATCACATAAACAGAGTAAATTTGTTTGCATGCCCCTCAACATTTGGGCTTGTAAACACTTCCAGCTGGTTCTCAGATCACTCTGACTGTTTTTGTCCACAAGATCCTACTGGCCTGGAAGCAGATTTCTCCCTCCATAGAGCCAGCACGCAGTGTGATTATTTTTCTCGCTGAAAATTACAGCCTCTTCTGGTTAAACAGAACTTTGAACTTGCTTTTAACCAACAGAATGTGTGCGTACGAATGTTGATATGGAGCTAAAGACTGAGATCCCATCATTTGTAGTCAAGATTTATTTTAATGCCAGCTATAAACTGCAGTTGCACATGTTTGATGGTTGAGCCGGAG
The DNA here is from genome assembly GCA_903066815.1 of Brachyrhaphis roseni. Lineage (NCBI taxonomy): Eukaryota > Metazoa > Chordata > Actinopteri > Cyprinodontiformes > Poeciliidae > Brachyrhaphis > Brachyrhaphis roseni. Next base: position 99,447 of record CAEFZY010020499.1, on the reverse strand, counting down.
TTTTGATTTAAAACAAATCTTGACTATTTATTGCCCTTTGAGTACTTCAGGGATTCAACATATTTTGAGACCCAGTCATGCAATTTTCTATTTTTACTCTCCAAAAACAAACCTGTGTTCAGCAGAGCAGCATTATATAGCTCAACCCAAACAGTAATATCTGATATGAATTACATATATTCAGATTATAATTAGGATGTAATTGCTTAGTCTTTAAAATAATTTTTAAAAGGTTTAGACCAACGGTGTCCAAACTGTAGCCTGGGGTCTCTTTGTGGCCCTTGGACTGGTTTTGTGTGGCTCCACCAACTGCAATTTAAGAATGATCCAAATCTGACCCGTCCAGCACAGGCGGTCGATTCAGATTGAGACTTTTTATTCGTAATCAGGGTAAAATTACACAATTTCTTTTCAGATGGAAAAAGTCAAGTTTGATACAAAGTATTCACCGTTTTATAACCAAGCTGTCATGAAGTGGGTGTGGTGAAGGTGGTGAGGCAGACGCCAGGAGACCCAGGTAAGTGAATAATGAAGCTTTAATGATGAATATTAGTCCAAAAACCAGGGCATCACTGCTGAGCGGAAACACAGGCGCTCATCACAGGTAGCGCGAGGCAAACGAATGGACACAGCAACAGACTGGCAAAACTCAGACGAGGAACACAGGACACAGGTGGGACTAAATACACAGGGAGGCAATCAAGGGAACGAGACACACATGGGAGTAATCGGGGAAGGACAGGACGACATGGGGAGCACAGAGACACAGAACTAGAAATAAACACACAGAAAAACACAGATCACAACACAAGCAGAACTGCACCTACCCTGAGACTTTTACTGGAACGCTGACCTTTCTGCTCCCAAATCAGCTTTTATCTAATTCATTAAGCCTGGATAAATATAGCCGATGTTTTGGAAGAAAGTGATCCAAATGCTGTTCTTATGCTGAGAATTAATTTAATAAACTGAACCCCCGAAATGGGAAAACTAGATGCTTTTCTTTTAACACAGATAACATGCAAAATTTTTTAAAAGTTTTTGATCTACGTTGAGTAACATACCTTTTCTACAAAATAAGAAATAAAAAATAGAAAGAGTCATTTATTTGCTTGATCTTGTTTTTGTTCTTGTTGTTTTTTTTTGGAGGATGCTTGACTTGACAATTTTGGCCTTTGTGACAAAAATTTTGGACATCCAGGGTTTAAACAGAGTTGGAAGTTTGTGTGAACTTTGAATCTTATCTCTTCAATTTTGAGTCTTTCTTGTGTTGGTTGATGTTCTGTTTGCTGATTGCTTAGTCTAATGTCTGCTGCGTTTCTCTTCAGTCATGAACTCCTATTGCAGATGGTCTTCAACTCAAATACTGTAACTTTCAGATGTGTTCTGATCCAACACACCGGAATCAAAGGGCTGAATGACCTGCTCAGTCTGCTGTCAAATTCTCCACAGAATATCCTCATTAGTTGACTCAGGCGTTAACAGAACCACAAGCCCATAAGACAAGTTTGTTTTCAATAGTCAATGTAATATTTGTATGCTTCATACAAAGACAGAACATCACCAACAAACAATCCAAAATCTAAGAGAAAAATAAAAAAGGGGGTGAAATCAGGCTAAAATACTGAAATATGCAAATATTTGAAAATAATAAGACATCAATAGACTATTGATTGATATGAAGACGTAGGTAGAGAAATGGTTGAGAGAGAGCTTCAGCACTGCTCAACAACTCTGAGGGAAATGAAATGCTAATATTTAAAAGGAGAAGTGAGTGGTCCCACCTGCGGTCAGGCTGTAATAGGCCGCTGCATAATGCATGTAATCCAATGAGCACACAGTAAGGGCCGGGGTTTTTAATTTAAGTCCTCTGTCAGTATCTATTAGAGACATGCTCTCTGACTATCAGTCTGCTGACACGGTGGGCCTAATTATCACAGCAGAGGACGGGGAGCAGAAAGCTTTGCTTGGCTTGCTGTTTCACAGCGCTGAGCTGCTGGCGCTTCGTAATATCCAACTATTCTTCCCTCCAAGGATTCCTGCAACACACACATGATGAAACGACAACACTGCAGGTTTGAACGTCTTCCCAAGGCTAATCCACACTTCAAATAAATGTTTACTCAGTTGAATCTCTTGTAGTCTGTTATGAGCTTCAAAATATGATTATGTTCGACTACCCCAGCAGCCCTCGTTGCCGTCCTCTGACAACAAACTCGTTCATTTTGAAGAAGTTATTTTCGAAGCAATGTGCTGATTTGGAAACCCCATTTGCTGAGGTTCCAAAGGCTGGAAATTCTCTCTGGAAGCCATTCTTACAGCGTCAACATCACCACAGCAGAAGGTTGGAAACTCACATGCTATGACCGCCATGCGCTCTAATCATTAACATTCCACTTCAGGGAAGTTCTGTTTCTGCAGTTAAGTAGCAAGCCCAGGTTCAGGTGCAGAATAAAACTCTGCTTCAACCTCAGTCGGTGGATTTTTGCCAAATCACAGTTCTGTGGTAACTCTCTGACTTTATTAATGTCCATATTTAATTGGTACAATATGGAAGAGAGAAAAAGTAGAGGAAAACAATTGAGAGATTCAGGGTGCATTCACACCAGCCCTGTTTAATCCGCTTCATTGGAACTTGGATCGTTCGTTGGTTCGATACATTTGGGGAGGTGAGAACGTGAAATGGCACAGGGCATTCTGGGTAAACACAACTGAAACAAACCTGTGAGCCTAGTGCTAGCAGGAGAAATGACAAAAGACAAAAAAGAAATCCTCCAACCGCTAAAATCTGACACCACCCCATTCCTGTTAACACTTCCTGAAAAAGGAAGTTGTGTTCAGCGTCTTCTTCTGAGATTTTTTGTGTCGTTTCCTTCGGTGGTTCTTGGTACAGCGCCACCACAGGCGAGGAGGGGAAAAGGTTTTTCAGAGGATTGGATTTGTTTTACACGGAGCGACGTGAAAGCAAACTGCTACGAGTGAAAATGTAACAAATGTTGTAAATTTGCTCCCCAATCAAATGGAGTCCACAGGACTACCAGGTGTGAAATCATCGTTTATCTCTGTGGATTTTTCCCAGCAACTTGCATCAAGCTTGTGTTGCTATGAAAAGTGAAATGCAGTCAGTTATACATTTAATGAAAGATAAAGTTAAAACCTAAAAGAAATCCTATGGAAGGTGTCAAAGTGTACAGGGCAGATGATTTTACTCTGTCCTTCTGACTCAATCATTTCTTTTAAAGGGAATGGAGTTCTTCTTCTGCCAACTGTGATTACCTTCAAGAAAACAGACTATCATCTTTACGTCATCATTATCAAAAGGGTTTCACCAGCAAAGATATTGGTGCTTGTACGATTGCACCTAGTCTAATCACTCACTATGTCATCAGAAACAAATGGAGGACCATGAAACACAACAAGACAAATAACCAAGAGGCTCTGAGATGAAAACATTAGATCTTAATCCCATTGACAAATTATTACCAATTAGCACAAACCTAAAGTATTTGTCAAGGAAAGTGGCTCAAACATCTGAAATATTTATTACTCAACTCAAACATCTGATAAAAAATAAAAATAAAAAAAGGAACATTGAAGCGGTAAAAATTTCTGTCTGTCTTCATGAGTGTATTAGCATACAGTCCACACACCGCCGTGCTCTGTAATCAGTCACGAGACTCTTTACATGGCCAGTGGTTTCAAAGTGCTTATTCACATTCATAGCAACCGCTTCCATCTAACATAACATGCTTTTCTTTATAAAAGCAGGGGAGTTGATGTGATCAGATACTGATCTACTGCGCTGTTCTCACAGCACAAAGGCTATTCACAGCCTGGAACTGCATCAAACACTTTTTTTTTTTTTTTTTTATGAAATGTGAAATTGCCTTGAGAGCTTTCAGTTGAAAGCTAGAGGTCAGCGGAATTTGTTCGTCTCTGGCTGACTTGCTCTCAGAAGTACTTCTGCCTGTTTTCAACCCATTTATTGAAAACAGCTCTTGTTTATCTTTAAAGGCGGCGGCGCACACACGGATGTTTGAGATCAGAGACAACCGGTAGTTAAGGCCAGCCTGATGGATGCTGTGACACTTCTGTTTTTATTCCTCTGGCTACAGGGAGAAGAAAACATCCTCAGGATGAAAGGAATTTAGGATCTATGAAATCTGAATGTGATTCCTAAAAGATTTTACAAAGTGGAAGTCATGTTTGTTGATCACTTTTTTCAGTTTTATTCCTTTAATTGGTAAAAATAATATAAAAATATTTTTAAAAACTTGCGGTATCTTTATCTTGATCTGCCAAGATGAGCTTTAATAAGCATCTGTCCTTCCCCACCTTAGCGGCGCACAATTACTGTATTTTCCAGAGTTTAAATCACTCTGGATTATAAGTCAAAAAAATGTGTTCTAGTCTAAATAGAGGCGCAGGAAGTTTATCCTGTTGAGAAAAGGAGGAAAGAAAGGTGCAGAAGTTAATTAGACTTTAATAAACACACATCCCAGAAGATGTGCGCTTCACTCACCCTGCAATTACAACAAGCAACTGCTACCATTTTGTTAGCAGCTTAAAATAATACGTCAGGTTTACTTCAGCCTCGGCCCCCTAATTAGAGGTAATTAGAGGTTGGATTGGGCTTGGACACATCGTTGGATTTTTTTTAGGTCCGATCTAAACTTTCCCTTAAAGTTCCTGTATGACATCAGCAAGCATATGATTACACTGTTCCTCCAAATTAGTTCTGTGTGTTCCACCTTATATGTTGTCCAAACTACTTTTAGGAAACTGAGCTTCTAAATCATCTTTTGTTGCAAAAAATATTAGAAAGGGTCATGGCCGGCCAACTGGTTCCTGTCTGGTTTGATAAATACCAACCTAGCTTTTTAAATAAAAATGTACATAACATTTGCAGCTTTAAATGATTTAAAAAAAAAAGAAAAAAAAAAGGCTTCTTTGATTGCAAATGTTGGGGGCCCCTGTTCCAGGCGGTTCCCCATAGTCACCATGTAAGCCAGTGTGCATTCTCAGATGATGTACTGTTCTCTCTAATAACGTGTTAGAAGACTTGCTGGGTGAAACTGATGTCTAATTTACATTCAGACTGGAGCTTAAAGGTGCTCTAGTTCATTTAAATGGACGCCTGCAGAGGAGAGGACAAAGTGATGATGAAGAGCTAACTTCATCCTCCAAAACCAGCTGCTATAAATAGGATTGTGCATTTATAGTTTAAAGATGCCAGTTCTGTGGGATATTTCCATTAAAACACGTCAGAAGTTCAATTAGAGCTACGGGAATTCTGTCAGGAATATGAGCCTCGGCTAACAGAAGAAACATTTTTGGGCGCACTCGGACTTCATGTGAATTTCTGTGGGTCATCATTTAAAACTTATTTATGCTGTCAGTCTGAATCAGGACGTTGTTCTATATCTTTCAGCGGCCGGTGGAAAATAGGAGACGTATGTGTGTGTAAACGGGAGACAAAGCTCAACATATTGGCACTCAGAATGATTCATTTCTTCTTGGACTGACCCCACAGTCACCTCTGTCTACCTCCATCTAATCCTGTCCTTCATCTGCTCTCAGTGTCTTTACATCTCGCCTCCCTCACCTCGTCTCTTCCAGGCTCCCGACTCCCTAATCCTGTTACATGTTTCAAAGTCTTTCTCAGTTTCTCCATTCAGTTCATTGTTTTCAGTCTACTAAGGAATTTGCTCGGTTTCGCTTTGAATTTTAACATGTCATACAAGTCAGAGATCTTTTCTTAAATTCCATTTGTTCCACTTATATTTTTCTTTCCTCTTCCAATCTGTTCTGGAAGGTGAAAACTTCCCTGCGATTTCCCCTGGAAACCTCGTGAGTGCTCATCTTTTCTAAGCAGATTTAAGCCTTACAAAATCTGTCCACAGACAAGGTGAGCTCTGTCTCTTTAAAGGTGGTTGTAAATCTTTCAGAAATCATCTAAACACATGGGGCCCTATAATCAGGGTGAGGCACCGGGGCTGGCAGCCCTATGCTGCTCCCTGCAGACAGCCATGTTAAAGGAATGCTCCTTTCTTCATCAGCTGTCGGGTTTAAAAGCTTTAGTGAGATGTTTATTTGCTGCACTTACTTTGCCCAGCTGACAGAAAAATAAACTCTTTTCCCTTTTGGCCTTCATGGAAAAAATATTTGAAACTAATGGATAGAAATGTTACAATAATCTAGCCCTTTGTTTAAAATTGAATTTTGTTCAAATTTATTAGAAAAATATTCAAGGCGGTGAGTTCTTTTTGTAGGCGCTGCATGTGGAGAATAATTCTGGGCTTAAATCCAAACAGATGATCTGATGTGAGTAAATCAAACTTATCTGAGAAAAGCTTTCTGTAGAGTAGGAAACGTTAACATCTGGGCTCATGCAGGCAAACACTTCAAATGCACAACGCTACTGTAACAGTCACTGACTACAAATGAAGAAAACTGTAATTTAACAGGCTTGTATATTAATATTACTTAATGTTCCATAAAAAATAAATGAAATCTAATGATGAGTAAGTTACCCTGAGATGAGCTAATGGAAGACAGTTTCATATAGCCGTCACTGATCAATTACAATGGGACTGTTTTAGTGTGTACTTGTTCCTTTGCATAAATCTGTGTTTGCGTGTGTGCGCGTGTGTCTCAGGCTGCACGATAGGATGTGACTAATGAACTGTCACTTTCACAAAGACTCACAACCGTGCACAAACACATGTCCAATATATTAACAAATGTCAGCGTGCTGCAGAGCACTCACGGTCTTTATGAGGACAGTCATTTGTCAGGTTCTGAGAGCGTTCGGCAGCGTTCCTCTGACGCCGCTGCGAATGGAGCCCGAGTACTTAGTCAGATGTAGATTAAGTTGGAGATCATTCCAGGGCAACATGGTTTCAAGTTGGCATTTAGGGGAGCACAGGGTCATATTATTATTTATAGGCTATTAAAGAGCGTCTGGCTGGTAAGTAGTGAAATATTGTTCCTAGAGGAGCTTGATGGGGGAGTGGCTACCAGTACAGAAACTCATGACTGGAGTGTACAAGGGAGAACATGGGACTGAAGCGAATCAGGAGCCAGAGCATTTAGAGATTTAAACACCAGGAAGAGAATTTTAATATCGATCCTAAATTAAATTGGAAGCAAGCGCAAAGAATCCTGCACCGCAGTAATATGCTCATATTTTCTTTTGCCAGTTGGAAATTAGGCTGCAGCGTTTTGCACAAGCTGTAGGCTTGACAGAGCACGCAGGCCAACTCCTAGCAAAAGGGAGTTGTAGTAATCCAAGCATGAGGTTATAAAGATAAGATTATTAGTCCAAGTGGGAAATGCAGGCTGTAAAGACCGAAAGTGGATAGGGTCAAAATAAAAAGTTACAGAAGTGAAAAATAGATTAAAAAGACAGTACAGTGTAGAAAAAACATAATACAAGCTAAACTGGAAATATAAATATGGCAATATAAATGTACAAAAACATTACACACCCCTACACACACAAGCATAAAGTATTCACACCCAACCATAAACATAAATATATTTCATTGGAATTTAATGTGAAAGACCAACACAAAGTGATATGTAATTGTGACGTCGACAGAAAATTGTACATGATTCAAAACATTTTCTACAAATAAAAAAATAAATAAAAGTGACGTGTGCTAAAGTATTGGTATGGAGCGATAATAGAAGAGAAGATCTGTTATTTTGTCTGGGTGAATGCTGGTATTTGGAGTCTTGATGCTGCAATCTTCTCTGATATAAAACTCTAAATCCTTAAAAAGGGACAAAACAATTCTGATGGCTGTAAAAGCAGAACTCTAAACGAGCCTTGGCACATCTGGAGGGTGAACAGCGTATGTTTTTATTGCAGCGTCTCAAATTTTTCTTACACTCAATTTTGGGGATAAAATATTAATCATTCCTCTCAGTTCAAAGCACTGAACAGACATATTTTATTACTTTCACCAAATATTATTAAACAACACTGTTTGCAATGCCTGCTCCCTGCTATTCATTGTACTAAATCAAGTGTATGAATACACACACACACACACCCCATGCCTTTTTATCTTCACATGGACTTTTCATTGACTTCCATTCATCTTTCATTCATTTCTTCAGCCCAACTCTGACTCTAACCCTAACCAAAACTCAATTCACACCTTAAACCTAAACCTGACCCAAAAGCAGTGTTTCCCTTTGCGGGAACCGGGATTCGGTCCCCACAAGGAGCAGTGGGTCTCCACAACGTAGTATGCGTCAGAGAAATGGTCCCTACAATGCATCAAATACATGGTACACACACGCACACACACATTCCATGCTGTAATTATTCATAAAAACAAAAAGAAGCCAGAATTAAAAGCCTGCGTGTAGAGAACCAAACACAGCCTCATTGCTCCATAGAATTTAAAAGGCAAAGTACACAAAGCTGTTGCTGCCCATCAGTCTATAAAGTCTGCAAGGCCTTTTCCCAAATAAATTGGAATCCATCCATCCCCAGAGAGAAAGATTAGACACAGGAGGAAAAATATTTAGGGATATTGCCAATGCGTTCAGGCAAACCGATGATAATCAACAGACCCAAGAGCTCCATTTCAGACGCTGCACATCTCAGTATATGAAATGTTTATGAGGGGCCATTTATTAAAACACTGAGCAACTATAGCCTGGTTAGAATGGCTGAAGGACAAAGTTGTAACGAAATAAAGCACTAGATTTATGGAACAATGTTCCTTTTACAAGCATAGATGTTTGGCCATAATATAATGGCAGCCCATCAGCATAAACATCTGAAAGCTAATGTGGAGCAGGGTGGTAGAGGTGTGGCATTCTGGAGACAAATGATCCGCCGTCTGAAGTTTGGACATCATTGCAGCTGCTCTGCAGCACAGAGGCTGCAGAAAACAGTCAAGGTGTTGAAAGGTCTGGTGTTAAAGGGACAGTGTTACGTGTTTTTCAGGCAACTGGGGTCATTTTCTAGCACAAACAAGTAACTGTTATCCTCAGTTGTTATAAAAACGCTTTGTCTATTAAATATTACATAAAATACATTTTGTCATTTCATAATTTATCGTCCTGAAAATTGGCCTCTGTCTCTTTAAGAAACTCCTGCTCTTTTTGAAACTCCGCCTTCAGGAAGTCATCACACCATGGCTCCTCTAATTACCCTAAAAAACATCTTTACCAGCATTGAGAAGTAGGACACTTCCCTGTCCCTGCATTATAACATCAAAGCTCAAAAAAGTTGATTTTACATAAAACTGTCCCTTTAAGACCAAATCCTCCCCGAGCTACTGCTGAGGAATATTTAGAGATCTGTAAAAGCAAAGGATTTGAATGGCATTTCTTACAAATGTCCACTTTGTTGTGTGGCGTTGGTCAGCTGGCTGACAGAAGTATTTACTATTACGCATGAAGTTAAGGACTCAGAGAGACACATGGCCAGAGAACCTGATACCATGCAGACTGTAATACATGAAGCTCAGGGTGTCCAGGTTTCTGTTTGACTCCTGGGTGAGGTGTCCTTCATAGTAAGTTATAGATACACATCAGCATGTTTGCTCTTTATCCTCGATATCGTTTTTGCAGCGCATTAACACATCCTCGCTGTGGAGATTTCCATCTCCCTCCTCCTTTTCTCCTCAGCTCTTTCCCGAGCGCATGCATGCAGGCCAGGACAGATGGCCGCGCGATGTGCTCTCACTCAGCAGATGCACACTAGCATTAATCATAAAATAAAATATTCAAATAGAGCTTTTAACTCTTGCGAGGCATGTGGGGCTTCGTGGAAGAAGTGGCTGCTTATTTCCTCTTGATCATTTCAGATCAGCTAAACTTTTCATGTGATTCTGATGTAAACAGGTCACGTTTGCTGTGGCAAGGTTGCATCATCAGTAAGGCATTTGCCGTGAATAAAGTTTATTTATTTATTTATTTATTATTTATTTATGTAATTTTTACCTTTGAGTACACAAATTAAAAATACACACAATGCTAAAAAAACTATATATATATATATATATATATATATATATATATATATGCATATAATATACATGTAAAAATACATCACCCTTTTTGGTTGTGATTGCAATACATATTTATATACATATATAATATGGTATTTTGCAATACATTGGAAAATATAAATACTAAATGCCATATATGGGAATATACTGCTTAATGTATGGAATGATATTTTATAATACACATTTGTTTCATAAGGGCATCATAAGATAATTTCTATTCTCTCTCATGTTGGACTGCCAGTTCCCTTCGTCCGTCCGTCTGTCCATCCTGTTTCACAAGCAAATTTCATTGAGTGAATGTTTATGATTGCCACTTTGGAACTAAAGATACAGAAAGTTTTTTTTTTTTTTTCCCCCAACCCTTTTCCTGGGATTTTGAAAGAAAAAAAAAGGCCTTTTTTGATGGAGGAAGGAAGCCAGTCTTCAAGTCAAGTGCCCTTCGTTTACCCATGTAGACGCAACTGTGAAAGAAAATATCAAACTGCAAAAGTTCAGAATTTAATTTTTGTTTTAATTCTTCTTTTCCCAATTTCAGCTTCCGTTGCCAAGTTATTTTCAGAACGCACAAATAAAATCAGAACAACCTTCAAAGTCTCTTCACTCCTTTGAGCTACAAAAGCTCCAGTTAAATGCAAAGAGATCTTCAGGGACATTAGAGCGAAACAGCACCTTGCCCTGAGCATCTCTTGATGCCTAATACTTCATTTCGACAATCATCTCTCGCGCTACGGAGCTTAATCCTGTTTCTCTGCATCGACACCGCCACGCCGGGTGCTGCAGATTTGCGTCTGGAGAAATAAAACATGAAATTGTAATGAGTTTTCCTAAAAACGGGGGGAGGCTCCCAGAGAGGTACCGACAGGGAAGCCCCCCCGCTTTGTGTCTGGGGGTGGGCGTCAGCAGGTAACCACAACAACTTCCCTTAATGGGAAATTAATGTCCTCCAGCTGAGTCAGCGCGCCAACTTCATTTAACTCAACATCTCGTAAACACCATTAGACCTCAACAACGGCAACGCTCCTGGAAGTTAAATTGTTTGAGAGGGGTTTTGGCAATTATGGGGGAAAATTAATGGCAATATGTGTAACAAATGTATTCATCGTTTATGTGTTGATTCTGAGAAATGAGGAATCTGTGGGGAAATACTTGATTTCCTTCAGATTGGCGAGTCTCGCCTGGTTTCTCTTATGACAGCGCGATCATCAAGAGTTAAAAAGGATTACTTTTGGTAAATATTGAAATAGTTAAATTATTTAAATTGATTTGTTAATGTAGGTGTTACACTTCAAGAGAACACTGCTTTGAAAGTGTTTTTTTTTTCTATCATATTACAACTTCACATATAATATCTGACAAAGTATTCAAATATGAAACTTTGTATGCAAGCAAATAAGAAAAAACAATAAATAATTCAACTAATAGATAAGACCAAGTTATTTAAACCAAACAAATTTTGGATTTTACTGAACCATCCGATTTATAAAACGTAGGTTTTATATAGTTAATATAATTCAGACACTATTCTTGTAGTGTTTATTTCAAGTGGCTGGAAAGATTTTTGTTTTGTTTCCAAGGGGACCAGGACTTAACTAATAATAGATAAGACAAAGTTATTTAAACCAAAGAATATTTTCCTGAGCCATCAAACTGATTACATTTAGGTATTATATGGTCAATACAATTTAGTCATTATAATTATTTGCTAATACTTAAGATTTAAATGTGAGATCTCTGGCAAGATGTGTTTTGTTGCAAACGTTGAGCATTATGTGATTGATGTTGGAATGTGAAGAATGGAATGAATGTCCCGTTAGAACATTCATTCTAACGGGACATTAGAATGTCCCGTTAGAAATAACAGTTTTATTTTTTATAACAAAATAAAACTGTTATAAAAAAAATGGTACTTTTATGTTTGTCAAAAATCAAAACTGCCTACTTGAGTAATTGAACGGGCCCTGTTCTTCTCAAAGTGGCAGCATTACGTATTTATGTTTCTGAATATGAACAAGCTTGAACAGCTATGGTTAACGATACATTCGTTAACAGGTTTGCTCTCGTAAACAGCCTAAAAGTGACAATAATAGACAATCTTTCCTGTAGTTGTTTAATTATGATGATGATTTCAAACTGTTATAGCTTAAGTTCATACATCATAAAAAAATATAAAAAAGAAAAACAGACCTCAGCAAATGTCAAGTTTCCTTTTCCTGCAGACATGACATTATCCCCCTTTTTCAGATTCAAAGCAGAGGCTTTGCTGCTTGCTTTCATCATGCCAAACCCTAATTGGGCTAACTGAACAAATAACAGCAACAGGAAGTCCTATGCATATTCAAACAAGAAGGTTCCTTACTTCCAGCTATTGGAAGGAGCACAACGGTGGAAGGAGAGGAAAGAGAGCTGATCAAAAGAAATTAGACTGGGATGAATCCCTCTAGTTAAACTTCTGAAAATGTACCAAATATCTGACAGTGCAGATGGGGTTGAATGGACACTGGGTACTACGGGAAATACAAAAAAAAATAAACCAAAACAGGAAAATTAAATTGGCTTTCCTAGATACAAAATTAAATCGCTTTATTAATTCAAACTCATTATTTTTCCACCATTTAGAGTCAATGCTTGGTCCAGCTGTGGTGTTTCTGGCAGAAAAAAAACAACACGTTCTCTTAATTTCGGAAACATTTTCTTTTTGACCTCAGCGCTATACTACATCCAGACTGTCCATCTCTGCAAGCAGTTTTTTAATGTAATTCAAAATGCGTGCATCTCAGAGGTCAAAGGAGATTCGGAACAAGTTAATAAACCTGGCTGTAGTGTCTTGCAGGCACAAAAAAGTGTGAATATTTGCTGTACGCAAAATATCTGATCGTTACTCAGTGAGATAACTCGGCACAGACTCCTTGTAAAAAATATCTTGTCATGGTTATCCCATCAGCAATATAATAGACTACATCTCTTACACTTACACATCGACCATGGTTGCTTATACAAAGTGAAAATTGAATAATTCAAACCTGAAGTAGGAGGGAAGTAGTTAAACAAAGGCAACCAATGAATAGAGACCAAAGCCTCTTTACTACAGAACTTTAACCAGAAAAGATCTTTTGATGACAACTTCTGTGACATTGAACCCATTTCAACTTATTAATGACAGCCTCAGAGTTCAGGCCCCCACATTGTAGAGCGTTCTGTGCATGTTCTATGAACCGCACAAACTTTGAAAACACTGTGCGCAGAAGGTAGCGATTTCGGTAAGGTGTACCAATGTCAACTTTTCTCTTGATGGATTCCTTAGTTTCCCACAATCCTAATGGTTACTAGCAAGTTTGAGCTAGTTGGGCGCCTAGCCTCGTTTCTTCTCCACCAGGGCAGCAACCGCACACCAACTAGTGCTGCACAGAGCGGCAGTCACCCTGCGGCAAATCCTTGTGACTCCCTGCGTTGACTCAACGTTCTGCTTGGTGTCACTTATGTTCGATGGGAATAGTGTTTTCTCCGAGCAGTTTGATGTGTAACACCGCGAACACATTCGTAAAAATGTACGTGTCTGGTGGACGTCCACTTTTAGTCCACTTAGAGTACGTGTGGATTTCTGCAGAATGACGTACGCCTGGTATGTGCGTTAAACGTGTCCATTCTTGTGTACAGACATATGGCTTTATCAGTGCACTCTGAAAACAATGGCCCTTCAGATCTCTTGTGACTTTTTAGACTTCATCGCTGCATGGATCAATTACACAGGCTTTCCAAGTGGAAGTGGGGAGAAAGATTACCATGTTCAGAAGCTCCACTGATCAAGTAAGTCCAACTTTAAAGGTTTTAATAAGTTGAGTTTGATGTTGATATTTTCAACCTGTGCTTTACCTCATCAACCTGACAGTTAGCTGACCTTCTGACCTCCAGCTGACAAGGCAGTGTCCAAGGACAAAACAACAGAAATGGACAGTGCAGGGTCTTGAACCGGCAAACCATTGATTACAGGAGAAACTTCCACCACCGTCGCTACCATTGCCCCACGTACATTAGAATTACAGAACTCCAATTCCCTGTTTTTACAGCAGCATTGAATCCATATGCTATCAGAAACTACTGCTATAGCACACGTGACGTTATAAGCTTTGCGCATTTGTTAAGTCAGCTGATTCCTCCCTGGATGATTTATGTCAAGACAAAAGGAAAGGCTCAAAGCAAGGACACATCTCAGGCATGAAAAGGCAACCCGTTAAAAGTCAGACTCAGATTTCTGCGAAACAAATGACACGTCAACAAGATAACAACGGTGGGTTGGCCCATACTTGTCTTCCTGTCTCGAATAGATGCATCACTGACGCTTTACATACAATCCAGAACATGACATAATTGGTCTGTGTCCCGAATAGATAGTCTATTAAAGCACTTCATTAGCAATTCATTTTGCCAGACACTGTTCTGAACAATATGCACCAAGAGAACCATCCTCTGAGTAAGTGCATTTGTGTGAGAGAGAGAACAGATAAGTCGGCCAGAGTGTGTTATCTGCATTGTCAGGTTTGACCCAACTGGCTATGTTTATCTAAAACATTGGGTCAGAGTTGATGCTTCACATATTTCTGTCCCCTTAAACTGGCTCACAGGTGTCCGGACCCCCCACCTCTCTCTGAAGGACTATTTTTCTACCTCAACACACCACTGAAATAGCTCAGTGCTAAGTGTAGCATGGTAGTGGGCTGTCAATGTTATTTATTACCATAGTAATTGTGTTGTTGCTACAAGAGCATAGACTGAATTGTGAATCAGAGACTTCAAACTGATAATTTACAGTGCCTTACAAAAGTGTTTTGTGACAATACAACCTTACACTCTAATGTATTTTAATGTGATATTATGCAGTAAATCAAATAAATCAAGTCCATAATTGTAAAGGGAAAGATAATTCTTTCTTCTTTTTTACACAAATAATAAACCGATGCCTTACCAAGTCAATACTTTATACAGCAACCTTTTCTACTTTTACTGCCGCAAGTCTGCTGGAGTACTTCTCTTATAGCTTTGCAAATGTGAAAAATAACGATTTGGCACATTCTTTACAACATATATCAATTTAAGTTGCATCGGCTGAAGGAAAACTGTTTAGAGCAAGTTTTTAAGTCTAGCCCGTAGGATTTAGGTCTGGACATTAGAATTGTAACACATGAACATAATTTGAGTCAATCCATTCCAGTGTAGCTCAGTTAATGCTGTACAGTAATGGCTCTGATAGCTTGCAAACCTTCTCCCCAGTGGAAAGCGCAACCTTTACAGCTCCGACTCCAGACTCATCCCCTAAACCCGTCTCCATTTGCAGATCCTGCGTAGTCCCTCCCTGTTTTTCAGAACTGCTTCAGGGGTGGTCCAACCCGGGTAAAGCGTGCAAGCGATTTTGATCGGCAGCAGACTGCACATTGGACTTGCGTCACTCGATGAGTAAAGGCAGTACTTGTGGAAGAGCTTAGTCAGTATCAACTAGATGGGACAACCTGGAATGAATGCATATACCAAGAGATTTCAGAGATCCTGATTCACCTTTCTCTGTATTGTATGTATTGCAGACTTATCTAATGTGCCACGGACCGATCTGAACCCGACCCCAAATTCAGGTCAGATCAGAATTATTTCCTTGAAGGTCTACGCTGTGCGCTGACGGCCAGCCTACATTCCTTCCCACTAGGAAGAACACACAGCCGATGGAGACGCATTCAATTCACTGCTTGTGGCTAACTGCTAATGTAGCTTCTTATGTAAAACACTGCTTCTTCAATGACTGACTGACTTGTAAAGTTGGTTATAGCGATAGCACAAAACAGGAGGACAAACAAAATTTAGACTTTAGCCTTTCCCGTCTTTTACAAATATTGATGTGGTGTATTAAATTATAACATGTCAAAATATGAAAAACTGACTGAAAACTTTTCGAAAACACTTAGGATTTTATCTTCAACTATCTTTCTTATCGGAGCAGAAATACAACGGATGGTTGGGAATAGTCTTTTTGTCCAACACATTCTATACATTTTCTGAAAAGTAATGCAGCTGTGTCTCCAAGCTTGTTAAAAATACAGTTTTTCTGTAGAAGATCATGCTGAATGTGAGCCACTTAAATTTTAAAGCGCCTGCATGGAGTCTAGAAGCTCCTTCGGCGCTACATTTGATAGTTTGGGGCCTGCGCAAAAGTGAACTTTTGCCGTTGTTGTGGAGAATTTTATTATTATTATTTTTTTGTTTGTTTTAGAAATTGTCATCACCACTGCTACCAAAATCTCAACCAGCAGAGTCATTCTGGCCAGCGCTCGTAAAGTGTGGGATTTCTTAATCCGACAGCACAGTCGTGCTGGGCTCCAGTGAGCCCATCTGTCAAAACTTCATCCTTGGATCCTCCATGCTGCTCAAGCCCCAAGACAGCTCTTTAAGAAAACCATTCAATCTGTTCGCTGAGCTATTTTTGAATCTTTAGTAATTTTCAATAAAAAGAAGAAGAGGCTCAGGGAAAATGTTTACTGGGTGTTTTCAGTCGAAGGCGTGTGGTGAGAGTTTCCTCTCCTCTTCATCCACTACCTGAAGCTCTACTGAGAGGTCTGGCAGCAGAACAGAGGGGTTTGGATCAGGCGCAACCTCCAGTTATTTGGCTCTTGTCCACTCTTCCTACCAGTGTGTCCAGTTCCCACTGGATTAGTTTATCCACAGGGAGCCCACAGCAAACTGGATTAATGGGCTTCTTAATGGACCAGAGAGAGTTCTTTAATTTTGGTTTA
This sequence comes from Brachyrhaphis roseni, assembly GCA_903066815.1. Taxonomy (NCBI): domain Eukaryota; kingdom Metazoa; phylum Chordata; class Actinopteri; order Cyprinodontiformes; family Poeciliidae; genus Brachyrhaphis; species Brachyrhaphis roseni. The sequence goes on along the minus strand of CAEFZY010020499.1, from coordinate 82,637 downwards.
TTACCGTGTTCTGTGCAGGGGGTTGTGACCTGGTTACAAGTTACAAGTTTAGGGGAACTGATACGACATTTAAGGAACCTGCTTAAAGCAGTTTAGGTTTGAATGATGCTAGCTAGCCTCAATACAGTTTGGTTAGCTTTCTTCCTTTTACAAAGACAACTAATTCACAGAAAAATCTTCCGTATTTGAAAAATATGAATGAATGAATGAATGAATGAATGAAACTGAAATTTTTGTTTAAAATTCTAATCAAGAGTTTGTCAAAGGAAATAAATCCTAGTAGTCCACTATAGCATGACCTAAAAATCACCCAAAGCACTGTTTAGATCCAATGTCAAGTTCACATTTCTAACCACCCATCCAGTGCTGGGTACCACTAGCTAACAAGTTAGTTGTGCAATCACAAAAGCACGAATCATAAATAGTTCCACTAATGCTAACGCGGTATATCAACATGCAGTGCATTACAAAAGTGAGTACACCCCTGACATTCCTGCAGATATTTAATTGACACACTGTAGTATTTACTGGAAGTCAATACTAATGCGCTAACATTAGCGTTAGCCCCAAGCATTAATTTAAATGACATTACATGTTCTATAATGCCATTAGATGTTGTGTTCATGTTTATACCGTGTTCTTTACTGTCAGTTTTACTTTCATATTGTGTATGTATAAATATATCTTATCATCACAATAGATAATTTCTAACTCCATCTCACACAGTGACACTAAATCAAGTTCTATGTTATTATCCACTGTGGACTAAAAGTGTACAAAAGAGCTTCATATGGCCACAACATAAAGAGAAACTGAAGTACAAGGGAATATGTCCTACGAAAATCCCTCTGGTAAATTTTATTGATAAGTTTTTGTTAATCTGATATGAAAATGTATCTTTCAGCCAAGCTGGGGGGTTTTGTGAAACTTTAGTCTATGCTGAAAAGAAAAAGAACAAAACTGCACCATGCCTTTTGGGTGGAACGCTACAAGTAAAATGTGAGAAGAGTATCAAAATGTATTATAATAACATCACCATACACCAATAGGATCATGAGTTTAGGTTATTAGCAGGTACCTTAAATATAAGTTGGGTCTTTTATTCACCATTCCCTTCAATTCTCCCTGCAAGAACAAGATCTCTGAAAACTCCATCAAAAGGTACAAATGCAAAGAAATATAAGTGATAATTACCAAGGAACGCATCACATTAGGTTTTGGTGTCCATTTTCTCCCCCCCCTCCCCCAAGTCATTACACCTCTGCTTTGGTAACACGTCCTTTTAAAAGGTATTACAACTCCTACTGTCAAGATTTTAATTTACATGTGGTATAACTGTAAATTATTTGCTAGAATAAAAGTCTGGTGTTCATTCGGTTTTGAGGCCAGAACCGCCTGCGAATGCCTAAAATCCGTAAAGAATCACCGTTACACCAAAAGCGGGCAAATTTTTTTCGCAAATAGGAGGGGATCCAGTGGTACAGGCTAATTCCTCTGCTGCAACTCAAAACTTTTAAACAACACAGTTCACATTTTACCGATGAGATTGGATACAGTTTCTTAGCTTTAGAAAGCCAGAAGTAAGACAAAAAACAAAAATATGAGTGAGCAGTTTGGTGTTCTCCTTCATTTCCCCCGTCTGTAAACGAAGCAGCACCTCTCACACCGGCTCTGCATCGAGCGCCGCTTCATTTTGATGCCTTTGAATGTCGTATCCGGCTGAAGGTGCCAAAAAGAAGAGCAGGTAATGAGAGGCATGCTGCTTGTATTAAGCTACGGGATCGAAACGTGGCCCTCCTCGGCTCCAGAGCTGCACTCGGAGGCTTCAGAACTCCTTCATGTTCATATCAATCACACCTCTCTGTGCATGTTATCTGGAGATGGTGCAACAGCAGAGGGAGCTTACAGACTTACAGAGGGGGGAGAGCGACCAGGCGAGGGCTGGTTTCCAGGCTTCCAGCATTCCTGTGCAGAATTTCTTCTTTCAACATCCGCTCATGTTGGCTGGAACATTTTAAATGCAATCAGTGATTAGGATTATAACTGCTTAGTTGTCCAGAATTAATTGAATTGCGTGAGTAAAACTTTGAGTTTAATAAGAAATATGTATTGGTCCCTAAAAGGACATCACATTGCAAGAAAATTGGTAAAAACAAAACAAAACAAAAAAACCACCTCCAATCAAATGATAATTTAATAAGGCCCACACACATTTAAGGAGGAAATCCCTCAGTAATGGCCCTGTCAAGAATTTCCCAATCAATCAGTTTTTATTAACAGATCAATTTAATATAAACTCCCGCAATTAAAACTAATTGCTCTGCAAAACAAATCTCATTAAACTGAGATTAGGACTGAGACCGGATTTTGGGAAGGAGTCGGATTTTTCCAAGCTGCACAAAAACATGATGTGAGTTTCCTGAAATACCAGCAGCGATTTAAAGAACCAACACTTGATTTTTTTTTCTTATTATTTTAAATATTTTAGCTGTGCTGTATCAACAAAAGTAGCAGAGAGCCATCAGCCAAAGTGTCCAATGTAAAAAAATCCACTTTGTCAAACCAAATGAACAGGAGATTTTTAAGCACAAGTAAGAAGAGCAGGGAAAATAATGATCAGTAGCTGCATTTGACTTAATCAATATTTTACTAGTGTCGGAAAAAAATTGAATTCTAAAATTTTGGTGTTTCCATTACATGAGAAACTCAAAATCACATGTGAACAAGTTTGTTCCTGTGAAAAGCCGTTAAAAAAGACTCAGCGTCTCGATCCTGAATCTACTTCCTGTAGTCTTCTTTGTGGTTTGATGCAGCAACATCCTGTTGATCACATGACTCATGTGATGAAAAAAAGAATGTTTACATTGAAGTTTTGCTAATTAAACCAATTTTGATTCGGCCCCACCCAAAAAATCCACCTCAAAACGTTTGAGTTTTAAAAAACCGAGTTATTTTTTAAATTGCCGCGCTTCCATCAAAATGTTTTACTTTTGTATCGTCAAACCGCCCAACTGTGTGGCCAACTGAAACTCAGCTCTCATCATCAAATATCATCTCAAGGCTCAACGACTTCTCTATCCGTCCAACAAAACCCGGGACGCTCTTCAGACTCCCACAGCTGCCGCCATCTGTAGTCGTGGCAACCGGGGTCTCCACGCTACACAGCTGCGGAGTGAGAGGACACGTTGTTTGCATGCAGCGTCCGTCAGACGTGGCTACACGCGTCGTTAATTATCCGCCGTTGACAGGGAGCTCTCTTTTGGCGCTTTAGAATGCAAACGGTGTCCATGTCAGCCAACGCCTGACCGCAACCGACAAACACAGACGCAAGTGCCGTCGTTTGCGGCACCTGTTGACGCCCGCTGTGTGATAAAATTCCTCCACAAGGGCATGTGCACTTCTGGAATGGTAGCAACTTCGACTGGCCTCTGGATGTGGAGGTCTCGGTGTTTTTGCTTTTTATTTTAACGTGGACAATATGCATGTGGGTGTGAGGGAATGTGCAATTGTGTGTGGCCGCCTCCTCCTCTCCCTCCTTATCTCTTCCTACCAGGCCACTCTGCCACCATGCACTCCAAAGAGCCCCTAGTTGTCATTCATGGCAACACAGTCTTGAAAAATGTCACCGTAGGGGGGAGAGACAAAAAAAAAAGAAAAAAGAGAGAAATGCACAGAGAGAGAAAGATGGTCAGCGCAAGGGTTTGAAGCCCTGTGTTGCCTCTGAAGGGTTGTGTTATCTTTTGTGTTTTACTTTACCCTTCACCACACACACACAGGCACACACACCCCTGCACACCGACAACGCCGCGGGGAGAATCTGCTCTACGGCCTTGTAAACGTAAAGTGTTTTCTGAAACGCAAAGTTGTGACAGTGGAGTGTCGATACGGAGCTAAACGGTTATAATTAAGCAAATAAAACGTCAGAATGGAAAAGATAGGCTGGTGTGTGATTGATCTCAAACCGAGAAGACCAGTAATTTGCCCTTTTCGGATGACAGAAGCTGGGAAATCTCTTGACAGGCGCATTTAATATTTACACAAACAAAACGTATCATTTCACAGACATTCTGAGAAAATGAATAAACAGTCACTGGCAACAGGCAAGTGTGAACCTAAATGAATTACGGAAATTGATTATTTATTAACAATGCTAGATGAAAGTAAAGATATCTCTCGTTAGCTTTGAATAATGACAATCAAGTTTGGGTCAGAAGGCAAATGAATGCTGGTCTTTTATTTGGAAAAACCTTGTTTGGAATAATTTTGATAAGTCGTAGTATAGACTGTTTAAATGTGCATTTAATGTTTTAAGTTGTTACTATAGGGGAAAACAAATTCACTTTAAGAGACAATGTTGACTTAATTTCTTTTTATCCTAAGGGGAAATTAGATGCAACTCATACGATTCAAGTATCTTCAGAGTCGTAAACAGAGACACTGCGGGCAGGAGGGATCTCCAGTATCAATCAGCCTCTGACTGAAGAGACTGTTTATGTATGAACATGTCATGATATGTTAATTCAGTGTCACAGCAGTAAAGATAGTAGCTGCGTCTCCAACACAAATGTGCTCTAAACTTTTCTAATATTCCTTTAATGTAGGAAAAAACAACACAATTTTGCAATTAGTGTAACATTAAATAAGAAACGATTAAGATCACAAGTGAAAAAGTTTGCTTGACAATTCATTATTGCTGCTTTTTGTCTTCTTCATCGAGTCGCATCCGGTTGTTGATCACAAGATTCATATGGTGTGAAAACAGTTTTCCATTTCAGTTTAAGCCAATTCTGATGTGGCCAAAAAAAAAAAAAAATCATCTTGCAAGTGCAAACATGAGGCTTTTTTTTTACCCAAAATCATCTTTTTTTCATTAAACAAATTTATTTTTGTAATTCCAATTTACTCAATTTTAAAGGTCGATGGAAACGCAGCTAATGACACTATCAGTTGTTGGCAACCACAGCTTATACACCTCGTTTGCTTTTGCAGCTTCTCTAAGTCTCTGTCTCCAGAGAGGCGTTGGTATGAACTCTCTCTCTGCTCTGCATCCACAAAGCCACTTTTTCACCTCTGGGATTCGGGACTGTATTTTAGGTTTTATTTTAAGCTTTGAGATGCTTATCAGCTGCTCGCAGTAGTTAAACGCCACCTTGTTGCCATGGTTGCACATCATAGCCGTCCAAAAAGCAAGAGTGAAAATCCTTCCAGCTGCTCGGCATCCAAACCCAGAGGGAACCGTTGTCCGAACATTGCAATGCCTCAACCGGTAAAAAAAAAAGGTCAACAAAAGTCTACAAACAGAAGAAATCAGGGCTAAAGGAACAGAACCACTTCGACATGATACCACCAGGAGCGGCACCGGTCTAGAAAAGTCAAAAATATTTGTGTTGTTTTATGCTAAAAATCACAAAACCAACACTTCATCCTTAAAAGTACATTCTCTTCTTCAACCTTCTATCCATCCTCATATTCCCCTACTCACATTTTGCAGATTCTGAAGGCTTCATCAGAACTTCCTCAGAACACACACACACACACACACCCACACGCACAACACAGTCTAAGGGAATCTGAAGCGGATGAGATGAACTCCTGCACCTTCAAGTCTAATCTTCAAACTGTGTTCACAAGTGGGAGAATAAGAAAGGAAACACGAGTGGCAGAGGTGGATTTAATGAGGCTTTAGCTGCAATCCAAGCAAACCGCCAGAGCAAAGGAGGAAAAGAAGGTGGAGGGAGAAGACACAGCTTCCTATACTGCTCTCAGTCCATGCTTTAAAAGCAACCAAAAGATGGAGATCGGTGATGGATGTGACCAAGACGAGCTCATAGGCAGATCGCTGGATTGGTTTAGGTGTTTTGATTATAAAATGCCTTTAACACTTTCCTGCAGAGAGAAAACACTGGAGCCAAAACACCTGTTGTTCCTCAAGTTATTAATGAATCTATTGTGACTTTGTTGCCCACAAAGTATAACACCGCAGTCCCACAAAACCCACGGTGACAACGAGGTAAGCCTGACAGCCGGAGTGTTTTCAGCAATTCGGTAATTACAAAAGGAGTCCAGGAGGAATGCCTCAGTCGATGGTTCAATTCAAACCATGCCTGCAAAGCAGACAAAAACATTCTGGTGTAGCTCGCCCCCCATTGTGTTGACTGCTTACAGTAATTATAAAGTGCCGCAACAAAGAGCATCCTCCAATGCTGGAGAGCCTTTCCTCAGGTTCAACTTTTGGAAATGTAATCTGGTAGCTACGATTTCACTACGAATGAGAGCAAAACTCTGTCAATATTCTGCCAAAGTAGAAAAAAAACAATCTTGCAATTGGTGTGTTTCCTTTAAATGAGAAATGAAATTAAAATCACGTGAATAAGTTTGTTCATGGGATATATTATTAAAAAATATCCCGCACCATCATCTGCCAACTACTTCCTGTCATCGTCTTCTTCGTGGTTTGTGCCAGTGGCAAAATCCGGTTCTTGAAAAAGTTTTTTCATCGGAGTTTTGAAAAATAAACCAATTTCTATACAGCCAAAAAAAAAAAAAACCTCTTTCTAGCACCAAACTGTCAAACACAACAGCTTTCTTGAAATTCCCACGTTTCCATTAAGCACATTTATTTTCAAAATGTCAAAAGCGCAATTATATGGTCAATAGAAACGCAGCTGGTGTTACAAGCAAGATGCATCTCTCTCCATTTGTCTTTACATGACACTATTCCACATCTTAGCACATGCAGACAATCATTTATGCGGGTTCCCAACCACCCTGATCGTCAGCTTGCGGCAGTCACCAGCTGACACTGTGACGATGCCGTGTTGTGAATTTTGTGTGGACAGCGACTTCAATAATGAATGCTGTTCATTTCAACTGTCAGGACAAAACGCATCTCTCGTAGCAGCCTGAGAGGGAAAAACACAAACACTCTCGCACAGAGGGAGACAGTGATTTAGAACACGCAAGCAGAAAGCCACAATTTCAAAGAAAACTAAATTTCTCAAAATATGAACAAAAAATAATTCGAAGCAATTGTTTTCTATCTGCATTTTGGTTGACTTTCGGAGAACACCCCTCCACAAGTACAATCTTCAATAGTAACTGCTGGTCGTCTCCGTCACTGCCACTGTACAGTCTGAAAAGGGCAACTGACATCTCTGCAGACCACACACATCCTGGACACAGACTGTTTAAACTTTTACCTTCACGTCGGTACCAGAGACTTCCATGTGTGAGAACTTTCCACCACTGAGGCAGTTTCTTCCCTCACAATGTTTCTCTGATTAACAATGAACACCTTCTAACCTGAGCGTCACAACGAGCCTTCTACCTTTTCCTTTGCTTTATAAAGAGTTTTAAAAAGCTGAAAACAACACTGTTCCTATTAACCTTTAATTTTATTTCCTGTAAAGCAGCGACTCAAACTCCAGCCCTCCAGGTCTGGTGATGTCTCTCTGTTTCAGCTCTCCTGGCTACAACATTAGCTCATTGTACGTTTTTGTCTTCGAAGTACTTTGTTTTACACCAAACTAATACCAAATACACTTAACTTTGACTTTTGTTGCTGCAGTGCTGCACCAAAGAGTGTCGCTGTTAGCAGTAGGATTTGTGACAGCAACCTACCAGAGATTTACCACGCCATATTTTATTCAGCCGATATATAAAAATATCCAGATTAAATGTCCAGGTTCCAAGACCTTGGACATCGTTATGTTATTGAATGAGGGGGAAAAAAAAAACATCTCTGTATTCACTGTGGGAATCTGTTGAATATAAATATGAATACAGATGATTTTTTTTTTTGTTCATGTTTGCAGTGCAATCAAAGAACTCCAGCTCCGCACGTGTTGGTTTTGCAAATAGCATCCAATCAGAAGTGGAGCGTTCACTGTGGGTGTCTCTTACCCTTGCAGACTAGACTCAGGAGCCACTTCAGTTATAAATGTTCTAAAGACACAGCAGAGAATATATGAATTTATTTTCTAACAAGATGGGTTTTTTTTTCATTTCTCTTTTCTTCATAAAAAGACAGAGTGTGGGCTCTCTGCATCCACACAGAACTAATCACATCTTGTAAGTCAAATGAAATGTGTGGGCTTTCACAAGGCCACGGTCTTTGTAATTTGTTTCTGACCTACACACGTATGACTGACTTCAGCCTGAGAGGGTTTCAACAGGTACACCACAAAGGTACAACATCGCATAGGCATGTATTAGAGGTAATTAAGCCCGAGGCCTACATAAGCACCGGCCAGAAATGTATTTGATTTGAAAAGAACAGGGTGATTAGGCACTCATGGTGTGTAAGATTTGCTCTAACCATTGCATTAGTGTCCATTAGCTTTATGTTAGGCATTGTGAGAAAAACGAAATGGGCAGACACTTGGAAATTAATGCTTTAACATTTCTCACACTAATTTCACCACTGAATGTTGTGCTGAAATGTAGAGTTTATAAGAAAAGCTCCCCATTAATATATATACATATATTTTTTTGGACAAAACTCCAACATCTAACAGTGATCAGCCAACTCAGTAAAGCACAAAGACCAGGAACAGCCATTCAGTAATGCTTTCTCCACTGACCGTAGGATGTATGTTTCAGACCCTTCAGTTCAGTTAAGCTGCACAGCTTCAGGTCCAAATGTAACTTGGTTCAAACATGAAGAGCGTTGTAAAAAAAATGCCTTTTGGCCCCACAAGTTCTGTGTGTGCTGAAGGAACAGAGGATGTGATGAAATCTTGTGAGTAGCTGGTCTGTTAAGGTGACATATAGGAAGTCAAATACACTGGCAGTAAACCAATCACTGTTTTATAAATGAAAGTATACTGCTAGAGTAGTTCTCTGTGCTTTGATAATGAAGGTCAGTTAACCTCTTAAGTTCTTCAATGATAGTAAAATTGTCTTGGAGCACAGTTTGGGGGTGTCAAACTCCAGTCCTCAAGGGCCGGTGTCCTGCAACTTCTAGATGAGCCTCTACTGGACCACACCTGAATACATTAATTAGGTCATTAGCAAGACTCTGGAGAACTGATCTACATAAGGAGGAGGTAATTAAACCATTTCATTTCAGTGTTTTGTACCTGTGGCACATATAAAAACTGTAGGACAGCGGCCCTTGAGGACTGGAGTTTGACACCTGTAGTCTAGGAGGTTTGTAAAGGTTGCCTTAATCCCCAGGTTAGTATCAGCAACACGCCTGGTGCTCCATATAAGTCACAACGATGCCTGGTTCAGAGTCAAGACCAAGTTGCTAAATGGAGGGAAAACGGGTGGAAATAGGTGAGGTGTGTGAATCCTAGTTGACTGCAGAGCTTCACAGTTCGATGGATTTATAAGAGGAATGGGCCTCTTATAAGTCTTCATACATAAACCAGATAAACAGATTTTTTACAGATCCTGATGAAGCTGAGGAATCAGCAGATGTCGGATGGGGAAGATGGTTAAAGGTTAACTTCTTAGGGTAGAGATGTAGTTAGGGAGGGATGACGAACATTCTCTTAAACATCAGGGAAAAACATAAAACTTTATTTCTGAAACAGGAGGGAAATGTTTAAAAAACAAAAAACGACTAATGAAGGGAATCTGAACTGAAACCATCAAACTGTACAAGCACATTAACAATAAAAACAGAACCAAAGAGATCATGTCCACAAACTATTGCTCAGGTTTGCATTAGCAACTGGCGCTCTCTCAAAAAATGTTTCTATGCAATTGTTCTATAGGGCTCTTACAGCTACTGAGGCAAAAAGGTATGATGAAATAGTGGAGGAAAACAAAAAGAGGGACAGGGGTGTGTGCAGGGCCCTGAGATGAGCAGGAACATATTTAAGCTTTTTATAGCATCTATTATTTGCTCAGGGGCAAAGAATTGTCATGAAAAATGCATTAGTTGTGTGATGTCACCTGTACAACGGCAGACATAAACAGAAGGGGGAGATGCAGTAAGACGAAAGGAAGGAACGAAAAGCACAGTCAGAAGCAGGAGGCAGAGTGTTTCAGCACCTACATTTGAGACTTGTCTCTTTGTATTAGAAACACCGACGGGGGCGCCATGCAGATTTCTGACTGAATAAGCGGGGAAGCCGAGCTGTGACTTCTCGTGTCGTGGTGTCTCCCCGCTCATCTTCAAATATTTTTGTCTTCAAACGCACCGCCCCTCCTCCCCCTCTCCGACGTCAGCCTCTCACCCTGCGTGATCCACTCGGGGGGTTGCTGTTTGCAGATGGGTGGAGTAAACACCTGCCTGAATGTGGAGCAGAAAGTTCTTCACGGGTATAAAAAGTAAAATAATTAAAAAATCGACTACATCTACAGGGAAAAAAAAGCTGCTTTTAGTTGCCTGATCCTCAAATATGATGCAATTTCTTACGCTGCGTTTCACACTCAGACACCTGCTAAATGTGTTTCCACTGACTATACAATTACACATCTCGACATTTTGAAAAATTAATTAGCTTAATGGAAACATGGCAGTTTGGAAAAAAAAAAAACAAATTTTTTTACTAAAAAGTTTTGTCTCTAGGATGGGGTGTTTTTTGTTTTTTTTGGCAGTATCGAAAGTTGTTTATTTCACAGAAATTCAACAGAAACACTTATCTTGTATCACATGATCAACAAGTGGATGTTGCCACTGGTGGAAACCACAAAGAAGAAGCAGCTGGAGGATCATGGCGCAGCACGTTTAACAAGTTATTCTCGCTTGATTTTAGTTGTGTTTCTTATTTAATTCAAACACTGCAATTGGGAAAATGTGTTTTTTTCGACATTAATGAAATACTGACAAAGTTTTCCGTATATTTGTAAAGGAAATGCAATTTCTACTGATTAATATAGCCTGGAATCAAATTCTAAGTGATTATTCACTTTGGCACAATTTCTCATTTCCTTTTCCACATTCAAATTTTTTTTCAAAAAAGCTGAATTTTAAGTAAGTGAAAGTATTTCATTATATCGACTAAGCTGTACGTTTGTAAGCAGTAGGAAAATGTAACTGATGGATTAAGGTCAAATATTGCAGAATTAAACAAATTAACATTAAAAATGTCAGTTTGTACAGAAAGCATAATGAGAGCATCGTTAAGGCCCGATTTATAGAGTTTATGTGCAAAATGAAACTGACTTGTGGTTTAAATGCCTCCATTGCTACAGTAATCGTTGGGTTTTATGTGAAAAACAAAATTCTGAACACAGATCAAGAAACTGGAGAGACAGAGAGAGAGGCAAAATGTAATAAATAGAACATTTAAATAATCGCTCTAAATTTAAATGTTCTAAGCAACAGAAAAAACCCATATTGGTGGGTTTGATCTAGACTTTTATCTCTGTGCTTGCTCTGATTTCCTTTACAAGGTCGTCACAGCTACAGAAAAAACAGCTGACTGTGACAGTCTCCTCCACTCTGAAGGGTTTAATTAGCTCAACCTGGCAGCACTTAGTAAGGAGCATTCACTGATCAGAACAATATTGGATTTTTGATTATCTGACCACCTGTCACTCTTCACGGCTGATCAAGCTGAAAATTGGAGGTTTCCGGTGACCAGGCGATTTCTCTGTGTGTTTCAGAACTTAGTACAAAAAAATGCTGTTTACCTGAGACTGAGGAGAGCAAGCAAAGAATATGTATGGCACAGATATTTTGATATTTATGAAGATGGGGCTTTAATTTCAGTTCTCATTTCTTTTTAGTTTTATTTTTATTATTATTTGTGGGTGAATCATGTTGGGGTCAAATACAATACATTCAGAAATCAGCTTCAGAAGTTTGGAATATTTCTCTGTTTATTTTTGGTAACTTTATATTTGTTCCTATAAGTCATAACTAGGACACTTGTCACTATCATGTCGTGAAAATGTGCACGTTTTTTGTGCTTTGCATTTTCTAGACAGACTAAGACATGTAAAAAAAAGTTCATCTGTGTTTACGTAATCTTAATCAAAACTACAGGAAACACTGCCGGCTACCGCTAGCTGTATTTCCACTGACCACAAAATTGCACAAACTGATATTACGAAAATAAATTTGCTGAATGGAAACAAGGCAATTTCGAAAAAAAACTCAAGTTTTCCAAAAGGTTTTTGAGCTACTGACAAAAACGATGAAGACGACAAGTAGGCGGGGCTTGTCGCTTCAATGTCTGAATAAGATGCATATGTCTCCTCTGATTGGCTGATAGGTGATGAGCGCTAGCACCACGGGCGAATTAGGAATATTTCTCATGTAACTGTTTACATCTGCTGCTGCCAAGATTTTTGATAACTTATCACATGTTCACGTTTGATTTTAATTTAATGTCTTATTTAATGGAAACAATGCAATTGCGAAATTGTGTCTTTTCGACATTAGAATACTGAAAGATTGTGGGGGGTGCTGTGGTGGAGCAGGGGCAAAGCATGACCCATATAATGAGGCCATAATCCTCGTGGCGGTGGTCGCAGGTTTAATTCCCGGCCAGGCGACATTTGTCGCATGTCTTCTCCCTCTTTCATTACCCTCTTTCCTGTCTAACTACTTTCAAATAAAGGCCAATAGAGCCAACAAAACCTTTAAAATAAAATAAAAATTTGCACACATCTGTAATAGAGACAGAGCTACTGTTATGGAGATATTGTATGGAAATATGTGTAAAACTGAGTCCTCAAGACTTTAGTCGAGTCTCAATTCACATCAGATCTTGATGCTGCAGGGCTTTTAGAATCTTTCTGAACCAGAGCCTTGCAATGGGAGTGATCAAAAAAGGCAAGGCATACAAAGCCCTAAGCTTATAATATGCATGTAGAAAAGAGTGTGCTTAAGGTTAGAGCCATATGTTGAGAAAGTTAAATACGTGAAACTGTGTGCGCCGTCTGTTTGCATATAAAGAGAGGCTGTGGGATTTCTGCAATTGGCTTTGATTCTTACACATACATACTGTCTTTGATATGGTTTTGCTTGAAATCGAATAAGTTTGTGTGAACAGGAGTTTAGAGTTTTCACATAAGAATTTCAAAGACGACCAAAAGCTCGTACAAAGCAGACTCTGATTTCTCAATAAATTAAAGGGATGGTTTACCATTTTTAATACACTTTTTTAATACTAGACACCTGTCCAGAATTTGAAAGTACCACTTTCAAATTCTGGTCCTGTCTGACATTCTAGAAAAATAGCTGTATAAAATAAAAAGATAAAAACACAGAAAAGAAATGTAAAGAGGAGCAGAAAAATGAAACCATCTGCACTGTGGCCCTTTCATTGTGCGCTGGGTAGATTTACTTTGAGTGTAGCAGAATGGAAAGACACAGAGTGCAGTGACAACAAAATGGCCCACCTTTTTAAGTGATGTACAAAAGAGACCTTTCTGTTCTGTTTAAAAGTAGGATCGATGCTACAGGGAACAGGGATCGATGTGGATCGGCTGGAATAATAGCTTAACTCTCAGGAAACAAGGACATGTACCCTATAAGGCTGCAACAATTACTTAGAGCTTGGTATGTTGTGGATTTTATTCCAGTAGAAATCTGCCACAAGTCCTAATCCCTCCTAATCTGTTTGTGTAATGAGTGTAGAGCTACTTTATTAGTTCTCCCCCAAAACATTAAGGATAAGAAAAAACGTCAACATAAATTACTAGGTAGATAAACTTAATTACCCAATAACGACACAAATCTTTATTTATTTTTTTTTACATTTTCAAAAGGTTATCTTTTTTTCTTTTTTACCTTCAAATCCATTCTGTTTTATGCATTAATGAATGGGTGTTTATGAATAAGAAGCTTCCTCGTTGGACTCTTAAGATAACCATGATATCTTTCTGCCAATTAAGAGACACACCTTAACCACTTGTTTGGAGTTAACAACTAATTGTAAAAAACAAAAGTGAGTGGAAACACTTGTTAAGAACCCGTTAATCACACTTGATTCACCCACAGTGGGCCCCAACTCCGCCGGTCCGCGGCCCGGGGGAGCTGGGGCCCAATGCTTTAGAGCATGTTAACTGCACACAGTGAGGCTAATTGGGGAAAAATATCAGTTTAAACCACTAAGTGGTTGCTGTTTGATTCCACAACTCTGGAATTATGGGAAACAGCAGAAATGGACAACAACAAAACATCTCAAGCTACGTAAGATGTCATATATGTTTCAAATGGCTGACAGACAAAATGGTGTTGACTGGTCCTGTGTTTTGTCCTGTTGCTACTAATGAAGGCTGTGCACTTATGTGAAGGTTTTTGTTTTAAAGGCAGCTGTAGTTCACTCCACTTGGAGGCCATAAACACACTGATCTTAGTATTTCTAGTTTTTAAAAATCTGTGAAGTTGCATGTTTTTGAATCATGACACCCTAAAATAAAAAAAAATAAAAAAAACCTGCTTAAATAAATCTGACCAAAAATTGTTCTTTCAGTCATTAGAGACGTGAAATTTGATTCTTAGTTTGGACAAAAACACTTGAGTTGTAAACCATCTCTGCTGTATTTCATCAACATACTAGCTGCTGCAGTTCATGTCAAAAAAGACAAGAACTGCAGCAGGCTGCTGATTGGACGGCAAGGAGCAGCAAGTTGTATGCACTTCCTGCTTTGTAAAATCTGAGGTTTTCTAAAGTGATCGTCTAAATGCATCACATGAAGGATATTTCTGTTTGAACTGATACGCACATGCAGCTCAACACATTTTCTGAATCTTGCCCCAGATTCATCCAGGCCAGGATCTATTGCTGTTTGGCTTGTTACCTTATTAGGATTGACTATTCACATGCAATATGAAAGTTAACATAATGTGTACACAGGGCAGAATTTAATCCGAAATGATTTAACTGCTGAGTAAACAACTCCATGAACAAACAGCGCAATCTTTGTTTGTACAGGTTTTGTTGTAAAAGCTCATTTACAGGATTACAAAAGACACACAAAAATAAGAAAGAAAGTGTGAAGTCATCTAATAAGGTGACAACTCAGCAAATGTTAGAGTCAATGTGACCCTGTGCTGAAGTTACATTTTATAATCGGTCTCAGTGTCTCGTGTAAACCAATCTTTACATGGATTTTGCAATAGGTGGAGTCAAAAAAAACAAAAACAAAAAGATAATTCCTCTGCCCTTAACGCAGCAGACCTCTGTGCTGACCTCATTTGTAGCTCTGCAGTCAGTTTAATGCAGTGACACCCAGCTGGAATCGGGTCCAGCTTGCCCATATCTACAGTTTGCAGGACGGCTCAGAAACCGAACGCAACGCGGCTCAACGGAGTCGTAAAACCTCCTTCTGCTCAGTCCAAGTGCACATTAGACAATAAGTTAATATCTCATATTATTAGGATAATAAAACGAGAACATTATGGGATCAATATTGATACCAGAATCAATACTGTGGGATTCACCAGAGTGAACTGGTAGCAGAACCAGTTCGCTCCGGTTCTGCTACCCCTGATGGGAGACGGGCGTTTCGGGGAGGATGTGAGCTAATAACATTAGCTTATAGATGAGGGAACACAAAAGGCATGTAGACAAACAGAAATCAGCCACATTGTTGCCTAATCAGAGTTCTCTTTAGCATAGAAGTGGGGGAAAGAAAATACTAAACAGAAATAAAAAGCAACCTTTTCTATGTCCTTGCATAAACACAGCCATTATCTGGGTGAATAATTATTCGCAGTGTGTTTGGATGCTGATTACAGCTTCCCCCTGTTGTGTGTAATGGGAGGGAGGCATTCGCTCATCAAATATGGATGAAATGGTTGTTGATAGTTTCCATCATAGCGCTTAATCATGGCCTCCGGTAAACAGCAAGGGCAGTTGAACGTGATAGGCCTCGATATGGCGACAGTAACAACGTGGCCATTATGTAAACACCGGCGTAGAAGAGCGATGTTCGACAGGGACGCTCCACTGCTGGGTACAGTTCAAGAGCACTTCTCATGGTCACAGGACATGGCAATAATAAATATATTGACAACTTGTGACACTGAAGAGTTGACAATGGACTTTTTATTTTTTTTGCTAAGGACTGAAAACTGACCTGAAATGACAGATGCCGCTTCATTTGTTGTCCTATCTATTGCAATGAATTGGATTCAACAGTACTGGTTATGCAGTTCAACTGCACTAAACACAATACGCTAGCGACACTTCTACTGAAGTTGAACAGATCACCACTTCGCAAAGGGATTACAACTTTTTAAGACTGCTGACATGCTAAAATTAAGCGTGCGCCACAATTAGCGAAGCCAAACAACACCAGCCCAGATTTAAACACATTCACACACCTTTTATACCACCCACACTGAAATTGATGCGGTTAGTTTCTCGAAATATTGATGAAATGACTTTCGGCTGAACACTACGGTGGCCCAGAAGTGCAACAAATCACGAAACACAACTACGAATTGAAAACCACAATGACTTTAACGAAGCGCAGTTGCAAATTAAGAACGACGACATTAACTAAAAATGGAAGAGGTAGGTCTCAGTGGGGAACCTGAGACATCGCTGATTGTGAGACACCACTTTTGACTTTACTTCTGGAAATTATTCAGGAATTCTCTCTCCTTGTGTTTAGATAGGCAGGCAGACAGTCACAGCGCAAGGTAATGCCCAAACTGAAAAAACCCAAAACAAAGCTGTACATTCCGACTCCAAATACTCTTGGAGAGTGGTGGCTATGTTTGCATCACCAACAACAGTCATGTTTCAACAGACGCGCCTAATCCAGAATAACTTCTGATTCTAAAACCAAAAGTGGTGTAGTCCAATCAGCGATGTCCCAGGTATTCTCCCGTTTTTGAAAACATTGCGTTTTTCAAATTGTAGTTGTTTAGCAATTTGTTGATGTGGTGTGGACTCTAGAGAGAACACGCCTCTTCAACAAACAATAGCATGTCAAGCAGCTCTGTGGCTGCACAAGCTGCATTTTCCTTTGGATAATTTAGATGAGCTCTACCAAAGAAATCCACAAATGGACAAATTTTCCACAAATAATTTGGAGTTATGTTGCACAGACAAATCCACAAAGAGATCAAATTGTGAATGTTTAACCAAGAATAGTTTGGTGTTCACTGTTTATGAGTAATATAATAAGTCATCTGGTAGAACTTAGGATATTGTTCTATAATTATTCTACCAGCTACGTCCCTTTGTCCTCATGATGCTGTTTGTTCATTTAAAAGAAACTAGATGCAAATGCATGGCTCGTTTTCCATTCCTCCTTACCTTCCATTACATAGAATCCCAGTAAATTGCATAGCAGGTTTGTGTTGATTATGCAGCAAAATGTAGAAAAAATATATATATAGTTCAAGAGACATTGACGCTTTTGCTAGGAACTGTGCAGCTAGCTTTAGCATGCTATGTAAACCCACAAAGTACAACAAAGACAAAAAAAAAATTAAATAAATAAAAAAAGAGAGACCTCAAGAGAAAATAACCTCTTAATTACCATTTGATCTTATTTCTGTGTTCAAAAGGCAGGATCAGTGTCAGGCTAAGGTCAGAAGTACAAGGAGAGACCCACAGAGAGGAGGGATCAGCTGCAGCACCAAACCCATAGTTAAGATCAAGTTCACGTAGAGGACAGATCAGTTAGTAGGAGCAGAAATCAGAGTTCAGAGATGAACAAGAGAATATGACTTCACTCTCAATCAGAGGGGCAAAAAAAAAAAAAAAAAGGCGCAACATCAGTAACACGTCCTCATGAAAATGCCTCCATTAGGTAATTACCATGCAGGAATGAATAATGCTTGCTGAATGTTTATTTAAAAAAAAAAATCCATTATGTAAGGTAATGAATATGTATACAGTGAGGTGGCCGGTGGGTGAGCAGGCGTAGTGTTTAGTTTGCTTTTAAAGGGTGCTGCTTGCCTTTCAGGCTTTTTTCCACATCCAGGGTAAAAATCAAGGTTTTGTGATAAATGGATCCAGTTAAGGCGACCGCTAACCGACTCTCTGTACAGATTTTAAAAGCTCAAAATTACTTTGGATTGAAAGTGAAGTACAGTTTACTCATGAGGACATAATCAGAAACAGACCCAGTGTCTCTTTCTTTATTTTTCATTTTATAATCCATATTTTGCTTTTTGAGGCATTTCCCCCCTCACAGATTTTTTTTTTTACCTTGCTGGTTTTGAACTTTGTGCTGCATTGCACTTATAGCAATCCATTACTAAAGAAGAAAAATGTATTTTGTGTTGGGACCAACGTTATATAACTGTAAAAGGGCAAGCACATTGTGAAGAAATCCCCCAAAATCCCCAAAAGATGACAGAAAAAAAAGAAAAAGAAAGATGGCTGGTGGAGCTGTGTGGGACTACTGCTGGGTCTTGGCATGGCTGCCACGTCCCACCGCTCTGACAACTAATTTGCCCTAACATTTCAACAAAAAGGTCAGACAACCCTCTGGCCAACTTTATGAATAGAGTGTCGGGTCCCTGGCTGATGGAAAGGAGAGGCGGAAAAACAAGACAGGTAGGCGCTCTCTTCATTGACTTAGTTCAAGTAAATAGTGTTGTTGTCAATGGCCAGATGGGAACTGCTCTGTATCCTTTAGATCATGAGTGGCGGTCTGACCTTCTTTATTCAACTGGACCACCCGCTGACAGGGACAGTACTAGGTTTTCCAGACCATTTTAGAGCACAGTCAAGTAACTGTCACTTTTAGTTTGTATAAAAATGCTTTATGTATAAAACTTGACATAAAATACATTTTAATTTGCAATTTAATGCCTTGAGAAATTGGGCCTCTATCTCTTTAAAAAGTCCTGCTCCTTCTAAAACTCTGCCTTCAGGAAGTCATAAAAACATGGCTCCTCTATCGAGCATTTATCAACGTTTCTACCAATCTAAGTAGCTCCTATAATGAGCTCAGCAGATGAATTGTTCCACCAGGTGTTTGTTAATTGCTGCAGGCTAGTCTGAAGGAGTGGGGGAGTCAGAAGTTAGAAACTCGGAAGCTGCAGCATCAAGGAGGAGCTTCGTCCTCGAAGGCGGACCTGAATGGTTGGCATGGAGATAAAGGATTTTTCAGACATGGATAAAAGAATCAAGACAACACTCCAGGTATGTTTTTGATGAGGGAATAGCTTCATAACATGATGTAAATCTCAAAAAAACTTCACATAACTCTGCCCCTTTCAGGTGCTGAATTGCTCTGTGAGGTTTCTGACTGTGGTAAAGAATTCTAGCGAATTCTGCCTGCACACAGAGGTAACACCCTTCGCCAGTTCACGGCTACACCTGTAGTCTAACAGGATGTTAATAAATGGGCTTTGACACACTTTCTCTTGTGCTATATTTTCACTTCCAAGGTACCCAAACAAACAGGGACTTTACTCTGCTTAGGGTTGTGACTCTCGCAGAAGGAGAAATCTGCTTCCAAGCGAGTGGGTGGCTGCTGGACTCACTTTAAACAGCTGACTGTACAATCCAACCAACTCTGCTCCTGAGAGCCAGAGATAGGGACAGGACATGCAGATAGAGAGCATTAAAGAAAAGCTTCATTCACTGCCTGTGAGAGATTGCCCAGAGAAACACAAAGCAGAGGAAGTGGGAGAAGACTCTCTCTGAACTGGTACGGCATATTTAGGAATGAGCTGCATCAAAATCCAGTGATAACACTGGACATTAAGATCAAAGATGAATTTGGCTGTTACATATAACTGCGTTTCTTCTTCACCAATCACGTTGACCGTTCAATTCCCTGGATTCTGCTTGGATGGGGGCAACAACACTTGTTCAATTAAAGGCAAAGGGGGCAGGCTGAGCTACTTTATTATCTACAAGCTGGTCCCCACATTGATCAGCATGCCTGTTTGACAGCTCAATTTATGACCTGCACAATAATACTGCCCCTTACTCTCATACACATACAGTAGCTACCATTGCCCCTTTTTTCCCCTCTTGTACCTACGCGGAGTGACTCGACGGTCACACAGCAACGGCTCTTTTTTCAGAACATACTTCGCTAGGGCTTCAAATGTACCGAGTCAGGCTGAAAACATGAAGTTGTGTCACAAGAGAAACTCTATGACAAGAATTAGCACCTGTAACACGTGGAGAAGAACATGGTAAATTTTCGCAATTAGTTGAGAAAAAAATGCTCGTCCACACGACACGTTGGGGCACAACTGAAAACTTTATGGTTTTGGAGTCAAATTACATAGAACTGCTGCCTCCATCAGGTTCAAATCCCTCATGTTTGCTCAGGGGGGCCAGTGGACGCCACTCTCGGCTTTTAGCTAGTGAAATCACATCTTTTGCTGCTGTAACTGGAAAAATCTGCAGATTCACTAAGATGTCAGGTTTTTCCATTAACTTCGGTCTCACTTATAGCTCTCTGCTAGCAGTCTCTGCTTGTATACACAAACAGATCTACTGACTGTCTGGCTCAGGAGCACATCTCTCTGCAGTGCTGTTAAGGGAGTCGCCATGCATACCGTTGTTGGCTAACTGAACCAGGAGTGTCAACGGCCTTGGACTAGACTGCCTTCATGGACCTTTTCAAGACGTTTTTGGAGCTTGTCGATTTCATTATTTGCCAACTGTCAAGTCATTAAAAAGGTATTTATTTTCAGTGATTCTTAAAAACTAAATGTATTGTTGATTTGAAGACCCAAATTTTGAGACCATCTGTTTCACTAAAACTGGTGTTTTTAATTCCGCCACTTTAAAAAAAGAAAAAAAAAAATCTGATTAGATGATTTAAATGTCAGCAAGAAAACTGGCTGATGTGACTCTCAATCAGTTTTTTTCATTATTTAAACAAATAAATATTCAACATAAAAAACAGACATAGATCACAGAAATTCAAAATAAAACCACAAAATAAAAAATAAAGCCCACAAATCAAAAATTAATTATGCTTTAATCAAAAACGTCCTACAAAAGGACATTCACTTCAATACGTCAAGCCACACTTCTACAGAAAACATACAAAATCAATGTAACACAATGTAAGATTAAGAAGAATCAGTCAGTATAGTTGTTTTTCTTGTAAATACTTTAAAATGAAGTTTGACAGATGGTCTAAATTGTGCTTCCCTTACGAACCTCTAAGATACATTTCATGACAATTTCTTTTTTTTTGTTGTTTGTTTGCTTTTATTTCATTTTCTTCCTAACTGTCTTTGTGCATGAGACTAATTCAGATGACAAAATGAAGCCTTCTCCAAACTAAGCAGTCATTAACAATGAATCTTCCTGAAATATTTAGGCCACGTCTCCTTCCACTGGTAGTTTTCATGTCTGAACTCTTCAGCCCTTTTTCCCCCCCTTCTGATTCACGTCAGCTTGTTTTCATCTTTTGCACTCATCGTCTTTGCCCTTTGATCCCAGTTTTTATTTTTTCTTCCCTCAGACCACCTTTTCCCAGCCGCCTCCAACGCCTTTCCCTCTCCTCCTCGCTTTTCAGCGGATAAGACGAGAAGGAAAGCGACCCGAGCCTGAGTGGCATTACAGCTCCTCCTCTCCGGTGACAGATAAATAAATAAGAGCTGCAGTGACCGAGGCTTTGTGGCAGATGCTGAACAAATTTATGGTGTTTCTGATAACAACTCATCATAGCGCTTGGAGCACAGTGACAGCGTGAGCGGCGAAATTCCACAGGAAAAAAAAAAAAAAAAAAGGAGTGGAGTTTCTGTCTATACTGATGTAAAAAGGACAGATCAGCTATTTATGTTTTTAGATTCATATTTTGTTACTCTATCAAGTCTGGCTCTGCGCACAAGAGCCCCAAACAAACAGACTTTATATAGATAAACCATAAAAGAGAACCAGCACATAAACTTTGGGTTGAGTGAACCTGACTGCCTTGCAACAGAAAAGCGCCGCCGGTCAACAACAAGGTTTAAAGAAATGTTTGTAAAAGAAAAAAAAACAAAAAAACAAGAGACAACTGGACCTGGAACACATTGAAGATGTTTAACAAATATTAGTTGTTTTTTTCCCCCATTTCTAATTAATCTGAATATCTGTCGACAAAAAAATATTTTAATGTTTAAAAAAATGTGGCTGTCCAATAAGAACAAACACAAACACTGTTTTAAGCTGCTAAATCTTTCACACACAACTCACAGATTTGGTTAAGCTCAAAATAATTAATATCCCCTCACAGACTCAGGTTTACAGTTCTCTGAACGCCACAAGCATGTTTCGTCTCGCTGCAAATAATAATAAAACATTTTTGGAGAGGCCCAGCTACCAATTTGAATATCATCACGGTCCTGAAGTAATGGCTCGTCATTTTTGCAAAAAATAAAAAATAAAAAATCACCACCTCTTTTTTTGGGGGGGCCAAAAAATTTGTTTTAGGCACATACACAAAAAAAATAAATAAATAAATACTTGGGCTATTATTTTAGGACAATATAATGAAGCACTTAAGGGAGATACAAACATTAGGGTGATGGCAAGAAGATCTTACAAAGACAAATAGACAAAGTACAAGTGGTACAATAAGGTTGTCAGCAGTTATGAGAAGGCTCTGTTTCTCTCTAACTACAGCAAAACCTTGTCTATTTGTGGATTCCAAATTTATTGTATTTACTGATTTGTCAAAAATACATTACAGGTTGGGAGGCTGTAATACTTTGACACAATGCTACCTGACACTCTGCTGGCTGGTGTTTGCAAAGCAGCCAATCCAGGAGCACCAATCTTTTTTCTTGGTGCAGAACGTAGATATTATCTTCTGTGCTAGTGCTAAGAGGGCTTCCACTGTGTGTGTTAAAGCATATTAAGGTCTACATGGTGTTTTTAAAATAGGTAGTTATAATCATTTCCACAAGGAGTTTAAAGGATTCACAGATCTTAGCTTTTCACAGACGGCTGTGGTTCCACAAAGAACAGAGATGTAAAAATAAAAGCCTGATGTTCATTGTACATGGTTTTGTCTTTTTTTTTTTTGGAGATGAAGCTTGTTTGATATCCCATCAAAAACAAACCTCTTCAATAAATGAAAATATTATTTAATCAAATTTTTGGCGTATTTGCACATGGTAAGGATCAGAATGATCATTTTGAGATTATACTCACATCCAGCAGCAGAGGTGTTAAATCTGAACTACAGACTGTTGAGAGGCAGAGGGCATGAGGACTCAACCAACAAAGGCAGCCGCAAACAAACAGCCTGAATTTTTTCTCCTAAATACTGAATTATCTCCCATGCTGAGCAGCAGAGTGTTTACTATGAAGCAAGAAGACTCTTTAATTAACTTCAACAACTACTTAAACTTCTGAGAATTTGACAAATCTCTTTAGATATAAACCATCAAATTAAGCAGAATTTCAGTGAAAACCACTGACCAAAGAAAAAGACAAAAACAAAAAAAACTTTTTGTTGTAAGTTTAACCTGCCAGAGAAAAAAATGAATTCAACATGCAACCAATATCAACTCGGGTTTAGTTGCTTCAGTCCAGGAATAATGTCAGCATTAAGTCAGACATATAAAAAAAAATGGATAATGAATATATGCAAAATTAGAAAAAAACCCAACCTTTTTTTCATTAAAATAATTAGACTGACATGAGTCTTTGACTGTAGTTTTGGTTTATTTGGCAACGGAAACACTTTGTGAAGTATGAGCATATGAAGTATGGATGGATGAATGGATGGATTTTTGTTTTAACTTTGTCATTTCAGGACGGAGTTTGGATTAAGATAAAATAAAAAAAGCAATTGTAACATTTGAGTCCCTCATAACTGAAAAAATACAAGGTATGGACATTTCCTAAAGACAAGTGTGTCTGTGTTTCGACACAAAGTGAAACTGACTAAGGATGCAAAGGGAGAAGGAATTACTAAAGTGCTGCCATGATTACACTGGCCTCATAATCCCCATTCCTTTGGGCCTGGTTTCACTTTGACGGCACAGTTATTTCAGGTTAATCACCTTCTTTGACTTTTTTTTTTTTATTTAAAAACCTCTGTGTAAAATCTTGAGGGCTTGTAAAAGCATTGAAGACATGTGTTTACCTTTATATATATTCTGATAGTTTAGCAATTGAGCAGCATCAGAGCACAGGAAAAACAAATGATAAAAGGACATGTCATCCTGTTAAGTACACATGGTAGGCACCAGCCCCTAAACCCCTGCTCCCCTCTAATTCATTAAAGCTTCATTACGCTGTCCACTCCACAGCCATAAATTAAAAAAAACTCCCATGATAAACTCTGCAATACGCCTCTTAGCTCAGCCTCAAAGCGCAACTCGCAGCAAAGCAACGGGAACGGAGGCAACACATAGAGGGAAAGAATGGAAATGTGGCCAACGGACTGCGGCAAGACGAGAAACGTAGAATAAAATGGCCGACGGCCTGAACAAAAGTAGAAATAAAACCTGACTGACAGACGTGGAGATCAAAAACAGGCAGAAAATAGGATGACAGTGTTTTTGACTGGAGTCAGTAAAACAAAAAAAACAAAAACAAATGAGACTTACTTTCATGTTAGGAGAGAAACGCCACATTTGAATAAGCATTTAAATGTTGTCAAAAGCTCCACTTCGTAAAAACAATGTGAACAATTACACCATGAAATATGATTAATTTGGTACTCTCTTTTCACCATAATCCGCTTTCATTAAATTGTATTTAATAGCCTTGTGTGTGACCAGGAGTGGACAGTAATCAGAGGAACTTTACTTTGGAGAACAGCGAAAAAAAATCTCGTGGAGGATTCAGACTATATATTTCTCTCCCATAGAGGGAGACTTGTATTGGAAGTACCTTTGTCACCTCACCCAACTCAAAAGTTGAAAGAATAGGTTCACTTGATAACAATCTTATAAATTGCAGTTTCTTACGGGAAGGCATTTGCTTATTTATTACGATATTTTCTTAACCAAACAAACCTCCATGTTTCTGTGGATGGTTGTAAACACATCTTTACACAAAATGCCTTGCTGGTGCTCAGTTAGAATCAGACTGTACAGTGAGCAAATCATTTGATATTGTAAGCAAAAGTGAGTCTATTTTCAGTTAATGAGACCTTACAGCAAAGTAGACCCCTGGTTTTCTCCCGGGTGAGAGGACACAACCAACCGTGGATGGCTGAAGTTCGAGAGTACTTGAGATCCCCTTTAAAAATGCTATTAAATGCCTATTTTAATAGTTCAAACACCAAATATACCTTAGCACGCATTAATACGCACAGTGGAAAGTTGTCTTTGCACTACTCCAGTAGCTAACATCAGCAGTAGCCAATCAGTTCAAGAAAAATGAAGGCATTCCTAGTTTGGTTGCTTTGCTGAGCAACAACTTGTCTAGAAGCATTGCCTTTATATTGAAACTTCCTGTATTGAAACTTCCCAAACGCCATTGTCAAAAACATATGCAGGTAGGCAAATTTTCCATCAATATTTTGGAATTGCATTCTAGAGAAAAATCCATCAAGATTGAACCACAGAGTTCAACAATACAAAATATTGTGTTTATGTAAACAATTTTAAGAACATTTTGTAGCCCAATTTATGTGTTTTCGGTAGTTCAGAGTGAAGGTTTAATTGGTCCATATATGTTTCAAGTCATGTAGTATCACATTGGTCTACAATTGAGTCAAAGCCTGGATGAGAAAACAGCAGTTCCCTTTATCTAAGGTGTTCCTAACGCTACAAAGAGCAGAGAAATGGCCTTCTGTTGTTTTCACCAAAAGAGTACAATTTTACGTATTGTCAGGTTATTTCATCATGCTTCCGCACTTGAAAGGGACAGACATCTGAAAAAAAAAAAAAAAAGAAAAAAAGAGTTCCATCAACCGGACTCCGCTCAATCACCAAACTTTCTTTCTTCCTTTTATCACTTATTTTCAGGCAGGAAGCAAAAGGTATTTTTCAGTCGTTTTATCGGCGATGTTTTCAGATGAAAAACCTTCAGCAAATACCGCAGACAGAACACACGGCTGGATTTTAAATAGTCTATGCTTAATCTGTTAATGACAAAAGACCATTAACTTCAGGAAACCAATTGTCATCAACAGCACTAAACTATTCAAAAAAATGTGGCTGTGCTTAAAATCCATATATAACATTTCCGTACAATACTTTTTCACAGAAATGAACTAAGAATTCCAATTACTTTAAGAAGCTATAAATATACACTAGGAAGATCCTCATTATGGGTTTAATGAGCCAACAAGTAACAAATGGTTTGCTTTTTGCTTTGTAGAGTGTGTTTGGGCCACACCCCACCGAGCAATTAGCTCTGTACCAGCACTAGCAGTAGCACTACCTTAGAAACATCAAAGTCCAACACAGTGTTTGCATGTTTAAATGTTTCCTTCCTCACCGGCTGCCTCCCTACTAGTTGGAAATGTCTTTGTTTTACAGAGATCCAGACTTTTCTGTTTGGCACATGTTGAACTTTTTCCACACCTCACCAGCTGTGCATCATCTCCATTGTCCCCATTTGCACAGCAGCTCACTACAGATTGGTTCCTACCACCCTACTTCCATGCTTCGGCTTTTCACATAGACTGGATTTTAACTCTTTACCTGTGGAATTATCCAAGTCATGTTTGACCATACCAAATATTTTAGACATTGAGCAAATGCTCTTAAGAGTCATTAATACCTATTTTAGAACTCCTCAGTTTTGTGCCTACAGGTTTAAAATAAGTATAAAAAAAAAACTATTTAGTGTTTTAAAATCAGAACAAGGATTTACAAGCCTAGAATATTAATTCGTAAAACCGCTGATTAGTCTTTCAGATTTTTAACTATAAAAACTAAAATAAGATGGGAACCACAGTTTCATTAGTCAGTCGCCATGTATTGCAATATTTTCTTACAGTCTCTCTTTCACCATCCGGAGAAATCCTTGACAACATGAATATATTTATATTCTCATATAGCAAAATCTCTTGAGATCTTTGATATACGTATGGTGCATCGAGGCAGGATATAATACAACCTGCCACATGTTCTGGTACTGAAAAAGCTAGAGGGTCTCAAAAAAAACAAAAAAAGTTGCCCATTTGATTGCTCAAGTGTGAGTTATGACAAAGAAAAACATTCTCAAGAAAAAAAAAAGAAAGTTGTGTGAGCACTGGAACTAGTATCTGGCCTGGTTGGACCTGAGAGCTTAATCTCAACCCAACATCTGGCAAAAAGCAGGGTACACAAAGGAAGCCCCCTACGCTCTGAACAGTATGAGCAATTTGCGAGCGGCAAAAGGGAGACGCCATTTTATCCTCCCTCCCTTTGGTCCAGTTTTCCTTTTTCAACAAGGTCACCGCGTGTATCTGTAATCCAGCCTTTTCGGTTTGCTACGTTCAAAACGTTTATCTTCCTGAAACGGATTGCTTTGTTTGAACACAACTAATCTCCCTGGAATTCAGGAAAACATGGAGAGGCTCGTATCACTGAATGAAAAAAAAATAAAATAAAAACATACCACTCTTATTGTATTTTATTTGTCTAGATGTTTAGCTAGATTAGGCTTGGTTATGCAATAAAATATATATATATATATATATATATATAATTACACACTTGGTTCCTGAAGTATAACTACACACAACATCCACAAGTTTAGCACCTAAAATTCCAAAAAGATTCATAACTAATGTCACTTTTTTTGTTCACCAACCCTAACCCTTCACATAAAAAAAAGGACCATCAAAATAAAAGTTGTCGTCTATAAAGAAGTGTGCAGGCCGAACCACTTAGTGGGCATAGGAACAGTTAGTCAGGACTCTTTAGCTCTGTTAAGTGACTGAATTATCTCATGTTTTTTTCCCTTTCAGATTGAAATGTCACTTATTCTCTAATATTATCATTTACGTGTTATTTCAACAATAACTGAATTCACCAGATAATAGGGCAAAAACTGATTTCCTTTCCCTAACTGCTGTGAAGTAAACACCAACATTTTTAGCATTTAAATAAAGCTTTATGAGTGTTAGTTGTTATAGGAAAAGCAAAAATCTAGGTTACTACCAGACTGATATGATTACATGAAATCACTGCATCTTCTTTATACACAAGCACACAAACATGTACACGCAAATAGGTACAGTTTTGCCTATTGTCCTGTTTTATTTATCCTCGCCAAAATAAGAAAAAAATTCATAATCTGGTTTGGATGATCCAAAGTAATCTCTTGAATCTACAGGCTCTACTTTAATAAATAATCCCGTATCTCTGCGACGTCAGCCTCTGTCTGTTGTTCTGCGGAAAAATCAGTTATTCTCTCCCCTGGAGAGGAAGATTAAGTTGGAGGCCTGCAAGGCTCGGAGAGAAAAGATCATTAGCCTTGACCGGATTGATTAAGATCAGTGTGGGCAGCTCAGGACATTGTTCACTCAAACACAGCAGCTGGTCACTAAATCCATCATGTACCCAGAATTGTATTTTCCTCTTATCCATGTTCATGGTCATGGACCAAACTGTACCTATGCAGTGGAATAAACATGTACTTATACTATATGTAGGAAGACAGGCAGGGAGACTTTGGAATAAGGAATATGGTTCTTTCCCATTATGCTCGATGGAAGAGATAATTTCAACTATGGGGCAGTTTTAGGGTCAAAAATAAGACTATTGCGCCCCCAGTGGTGGCTACTTACTGTACTTCTTGCCGGAGACTATATTCATTCTGAAGCCAACAACTGACTGGGTGAAGACAAGGCAGGCACCAGTAACTGAGCAACTGACACCGACAACTGAACGGCTGGGTCTGGCAGATGAGAAGGAAGCTATTCACTTGTGTTAGCATTGGCCAGGCTAGCAACTAGCATGCCTAGGCTGGTTACCCACTGGTTTATTATTTTGATGTGATATTCATTTGCATGGATAGGCTAGTGTTAGCATTGGACAGGCTAACAACTAGCCTGCCTAGGCTGGTCACTCATTGGTTTGCCCATTTCCTCTGCCATTCATTAGCACAAATATGCTAGTGCTAGCATTGGAGAGGCTAACAACTAACATACCTAGACGGGTCACTCACTGGATTACCCACTTCTTCTGCTGTTTATTAGCACAGCTAAGCTAGCATTAGCCTTCGATGGGGTAGCAACAAGCATACCAGGCTGGTCACAAGAAAACTGAATTGAAAAAATGGTTAGCATACAACGCAAGAGGCAATCCGATGCACTGATGTGTTCTTTTGACAGAGTAATCTAGTGTGACACCAAGCATAAACATACCACCATTTATTTTACTATCTTGAGCATCTTTAATTGGTTCTAGTTTAAAAGGAAGTAGCCACTGCTGGTTGCGCAGTAGTCTTAAATTTGGCATGATCTTGCACCATGTTGAACTTCTCTCTTTTTCCAACACAAAACCTCATCAGGTTTTTTTTAGTGTCTCTCTTTTTTAACGCAAGTACCCCATTGCAGACATAATACATCTATTTCACTGCCGTAAGCCAGTTAAACTACTACCAGAAATTTCAGTTCTTTTTTTTGTTTTTATCCCAAAGAAAGAACACAAAGCAATGAGAAAAAAATAACAGTGCTTACAAAATAAAACTACTGATATTCTGACCACAGCCCTGTTAGTACAACACGTTTATCCGCGTATTTATCCGTGAAACAATCAATGTATTTCAAGCTTGCCACTAAAACCAGCAACATATCACAACCACACAATGAACTGTGAATATATCATTCACATCCACTCTCCTTGGTCATCTGCCACTTCTTGGCTTTTGCATTCTCTCTGCATCATCAGTCGGTGCCAGTCTTCCAACCTGCAGCCACCAAACCCAATCACACCGAACACAAACCCAAGTAAACCCTAAAGACAGAGCCAAAATGGAAAACTCAGAAACATTCATGAGTTTAGCCTTAGAGGTAATAGACCTGAAAACGCTCCACTAAAGAGGCTTTGTTCACCAACAAAACTCCTACTTTTTGTTTAAAAGTCTCATCTTTTCATAAAACAGATGAAGGTTAACTAAAATATCAGCTAAGCTGGGCAGTGAACTCTTCCATTTGACGCTTTATGACATTCATCAGAATCTAATCTACTGTTAGATCATAGACCATAGACTTGTCTACTGATCATAGACCAAATGGATAAAAACGTCCTACTCGCTCATTAGTTGCGTTTCCATAAAATTGCGCAAATTGAAGTTATGAAAATAAATTCAATTAATAGAAACGTGCCAATTTTGAAAAGGCACATTTTTCGACAAAAAGATTTACATGACAGGATGAGGTGGTTCTTCTGCTGCATCAAAACAGATGTATTTCGCAAAACTGCAAAGCTACCACTGGCAAAAACGATAAAGTAAAGACGATGACAGGAAGTGGTGGGAGGATGATATTTTTGTTTTGTTTTGTTATCCAGACAATAAGCAGCCAGAGTTCTCACTGCATCACAGTTCATAAAGAGTTGTGTCACTCAGCATGTTGAATCCATAGCTCTTCTGTAAAATGGCCGACTACAGTTTCCCCAAAACGCCGCATATGTAGCCGCTCCCAAGTAGGCGGGGCTTGTCACTCCAACTCCTAAATAAGATGCCGAAATCTCCTCTGATTGGCTGATACGTAACAAGTGCTAGCGTTATGGCTGAATTATAAATATACCTGATGTAACTGTTTATATCTGCCATGATTTTTAATGACTTATTGCCTGAGAAAGCTTATTCACGTGTGATTTTTATTTAATTTCTTATTTTATGGAAACACCGTGATTACAAAACAGTTTTTTTCATCATCAGCAGAATATCGACAAAGGTTTGCGTACATTTGAGCTGGAAACGCAGCTAATGATAGACTCCCTATAACTAAGTGAACTGCACACTTCAAGGAAAAAATGAAATTAAGATAACTTGACTGTACTGTATGTAGCATCACAACTGACAGCAGTCTGGATTGGAAGAAGGCTGTGTGAGCCGTAACACTGCTAACATTCCTCATAGATTAAATCTTTATGTTTAAACCCAAGTTAACCTGACCCTAATAAAAAAATGAATTACAATTTAGCGACAAAACTCGATGACATCTGTCAGCTCCCGCCTCTTAAGCGCCAAGCCCTGCAAGCACAGTGAGATGGCAGCTCTGACGCTACTTAACCAACACCCGCATTCCCTTAAACAGTTGAGGCTCCTCAGCTGCATAGGTGAAACAGGCAAGTGTCTGCAGACACACAAGTGAAGACTGATCTATCCATTAATTCTCCTCTATCCAGCTCAGGCTTAGCACCTGGCCTAAGGGCTTAGGGCGTCCCACAGGGGCCCCAGCTAAAAGCATTTGTTCACCTCTGAGGGGAGGAGAATGAGGGAAGGAAAGTAAAAAGAGTTGATCTCTAAATCACAAGTTTTCTTGTTATTTTTGATGCAACACTGCTGACTTCAATGCACCTGTGAGCGATTTATGGTTTTGCATCTTTGTAAACAAATCACAACCAAAAAATAAATAAATTGAAAATAAAAAATTTAAAAGTCAAAAATAAAGAACCATATAATAATAAGAAGAAAAAGAAAAACACCAGATAAAAAGGGATCGATATGATTGCAAATGTATCCCTTTTATCTCGTTCAGAAACTTGAATTTAGGCCCCCTGGACGTCACTTCAAACCGCAGTCCAAACTGACAATGCCACCTCTGCAGAGATTATTAACAAGCACCCAGCATCAGCAGCCATAACAGCAGTGGGGAGTGCAATCAGACTGCCTGAGGAGAAAAGCATCGGTCTTACCTTCCACAGCATACTCTTCAGCTTCGGGATCCAAACGAAATGCATGAAGAAAAAAAAAGGGGGGGGGGAGAGAAAAACAGAGAAAACAAGTCAAATCGTCTTCCAAACTCATGACTGTTTAAAAGAAATATCAAACAAACAGTAAATACATGTCAAATGGGCATTTATCGTATCATTTATCATTTATGGAATACATTTCTAATGACGAGAATTATAATAAATTTCAATCAATGTTGTATAAACTCTGTATTGTCGCGATAGTTAATATTACTATTTTCTCCACTGTTCAGAGTGTGTTGATACAAAGCAATAAATTTGAAGATCTGATAAAATGCAGTCAATGCTTGCAGCTTAGCGTCCACACTTATTCAGTTCATGGGCATGACTTACTGTCTCATGGGAACGGCTTATTTATTTTGTGAGAACTAAATCACAACTCTTGGCCGCGGGTTGATTTCTTTTTCTACCATGTCACCAGATTACAGATGAATTCGTGGCCTTTAATTTGTAGCGAATTCGTTTCATTTGTGGCCATGACTTAATTACCGGCTGTTATAATTAAGTAAATCCCAAAAAATAATAAGTAATTTCCACGAGTTATTAAGCCACGGCCACATTTTTTTTTCTCCCATGTCACCAGATGAGCTCCGTAGCTCACAAATACAAATCACAGGTTTATGTGACCCGTGTCCTAAACAAGTGTATCACAAGTGATGCGCTTGGTTTTTAAGTGCAGCATTAGTGTTAGGCTGACTATTCAGTTAGCTAAAAAAGAAATAAAGGTTCTTATCGTCACTTTTACACAATAGCACCACAAAATGTGACATAACGTTAACATATCACCAACCCCCTAAAAGGTAGTCCTCTCACACACTTTTTATTGTGTTAGGAAAGCAAGGCGGTGTTACAACGATCAGCACACAACAGCACAACAGTTACTTCATGAAGCTATCGCTCAGCGGCAGAAAATTAAAGCTGCCTGCCACACTAAAAGGGCCATGTTTGAAGATAAGAAGGGACCAAAAAATGGAAGTTGACAATATGTCCCTGTGGAGATTTTGGCATTTTGATCTTCCTCTGTGTGGGGGGGTGTGCATGTGTGTGTAAGGGTCTTTTGGTGCTCATGAAACATTGTTAACCCAGCTCTGCACTAGTTCAGAGTCTTGAAGTCAGAATTTCAGTCAGTCTGGTGGAAGCAGCATGTGCTATCCTCACGGGAATTTGTGTCCTAGGGACACATAAAAAAAAAAAAACGGAAATGATGGGAGGTATGAAAAATACTCCACATCATGCCACCTCCAACACATAAATAAATAAATGGGTAAAAAAATAATAATAATATGACAGGAGCATTCTTCCACTTGCTTTTAACATTAAGATTTTATGATAAGTGGAGCTGTTAGAATAAAACTTCAACAAATCCCCAGAGAAGACGTGTGGCTGCGAAGTCAGTCAATCAGATCAGCCACAACAAGCCGAGTTCCTGAAAGTAAATCCTCTTAAACACATCCTTCAATCATGTATAAACTTTTCTCCAGATTTAATAGTGAATTCCTTCAAACTGCCAAGCATTCAAATCATCTTTAATTGATAGGAACATCCACCAATAATATAAATAAGAGCCTGATAACATCCAAGGTGAAGAAGAGGAAACTCATACTATTACAGAAAGTTGGTACCTCTAAAGCCAAAGCTTTTTATGTGGCCCTCCAGACTCCAAATTACATCAATTAGTCCGTCTAGAGTTTCAACAAATCTGCAAAACTCAAACAAAATTCACACAATCTGCAAATTCCCACATTTTATTCTGATTTTTACTGCAAAATGTTTCTCAAAAACTTTGGGTTTAAGTGCTTGTTGCCTCCGCCTTCCTTGATGTCAAGTTACAGCCCATGATCAATATGGCGATTAATAAAAAAGTCATGTTTAATATCATACATTAGCACAATATCATAAACATTCCTTACAAATATTTTTAAATTAGGACCACAAATTATGATCACCGAAATCAAAATCTATCATTTCGATCGCAAAAAAACACACAAAATAATCACGAAATCCTGAATGGACTGATCAGCGTGAAAAGATCTTCAATATTGTTTAATTTTAAGAAACACTTACTGAATACTGAAACAACTGTTTAGTGGTATTTTAACTATTTGAGGGGTTTTATCAATACATCCTAGCTCAACCGGCCCTTTAAGAACATTCTGATTTTTGATATGGCCCAAAATGAAAATGAGTGCGACACCCCTGCCTGCTCTAAGGCTTGCAGTATTGAATATATGTGTTCTAAATTAATATTTTGACATAATTTACAAAAAAAAATACATATATTTACATGGTCTTCTTAGCCTAATGTATCAATTCTACAATTGAGAAACATAAATGATTAAACTAGAACCACTTTTCAGTGACCTGCTTTCACTGAAAAGCAGGTCAAATAAAAAAAAAAAATAATAATCATTATTGTCTGATATTAGTGCAACCTTGCAATACCTTTTGTTATGTTTCTGTGCACTATTTCAATAAAACTGACATGGTTTAAGTATATTATTGAGCAGATAAAATTAACTCATCTATAGTATATTTTAAAATGCATCACATAAAGTGTTAACCCTGCGTATTGCATGCAGATGGAGAGTTTTATTGTTTCATATTGAAAGCCGGGCTTGGACTGCACTAGTTTTTTTGTGTGTGTTTAAAAGATCTGCTAATAAAAAATTGATAAATTGATGAATAAATGGCATTAACAGGATGATTTTAACCAGACACTTCATAGCTGAGCTGCCTTGAAATCAAAGTGCAAAAAGAGCAGAGAGGACTTTGCTCTCAGGAAACAGGAGATCCTCACTATTTGAAGCTTTGTCCTTTTTATCCAATTTATTTTCCTGTTGTCTTTACAACCCAGTGGTTTTTATCCCAGAGGTCTTTTTCATTAGAGTGGATTTCAAATAGCCACCGGTTTCAAACTGCAGCGGGATTCTCATCTCGTCAGGACAGTTTGTGATTCACGACTGATTGTGGAGAAAAATGTGTCTGTGTGTTTTTTTGTGTTTTTTTTTTTTTTTGGAACAGGTGCTAAAATGAGAACCGCTAGCCACGGCCAAACACATTGTCTTTTATCAAAACACACCAAGAGCTCAGCGTTCCAAACGCAGCGGTTCCTCCAGCCATTTCTCACACTTCATTAGGTTTTCTGTTGCAGCACTGCATTAGGTCTAAAACAGCTTGTTTTCTGTAATATTCAAAAATATTAAAAAGTATTTGCTAATTTGGGCGTGTCCATTTTGCGGCGCAATTCTGCAGAACGAAGACAATTTTTGAATTATTTTCTTTTCCACGGATTTTGCTCACGACTTTTGAGTAAATTTCAGAGAACATAGTATTTCTGTCCTTGCGTCTTCCTGCGTAGCCCAGGATACAACACATTTAAACTAATTAACAATATCGAATGCATAGGGGAAGACAAATTTTCCTCAGAAATAAACCAAACAAAAATAATACAATAGCCACAATTAATCATAAGTACTGCTATAGTACAAAAAAAAGATAATTCAGGTAAGGAGAACAGTAGTGCAGTATTTCAACTGAATTCAGATGGAAGGGAAAGCTGAATTTCTTCAACAATAAATCCCAAAGGGCTTCGGAGGCAACTGAGAGACTTTTCTTCCCTAATCCTCTCACTAAGCTAACTAGTGGATTTACCAAGGGGAAGAAAGCTTTGCTTGCATTTAAAATTAGCCCTTTCCATATCACTCTCTCCCTGTTTATATGCTGTAGGAAGCAGCACAACTTACCCAATCAACCAAAAAGATAGATTCATCAGTAGCAGGATACACTTTGCATAATGTACCATAAACATTGTGAGTTCTATAGGAGTCTGTAAAAACTGCATGGAAAAAGATAAACACCACCACCTACAGTTTAAAGTTTAGCCGTGATAAAAGGTTGAAAATAAATGACAAGGATACAACAAATAAATATTGCTTATACTTCAGTTCTGAGCTCTAATATATCGTACCTTTATTTGTGGTGATGAGTGTTTGCGGATGTAACCATGGATGCTAACGGTGGAGCGTATCTCACGATTAAGTTGTTATCCAACCAGAGCCAACTCATTAACAACTTAATCCTCGTTATGGTCTGCCATGGTGGTTGTTTTTCTTCCTACTTGCACATTTCAGGATACAGAATAGTGACGTTTGTTCAGGTGGGATGAATGCGACCCGGCCACATAGACTCAGGTCACATTTAAAAAGATCAGATGCGTACCGGATTTAGTACCACGAGTCCGCATTCGAAATAAATCCGACCTGTGTTGTTCAGACTGTCCTGAAACGATCAGATGCAGCTGGCAGAATGCCAGGCCCCCATCTGGCAGTAAGACTTCAGGTTGCAGAGTGAGCGTAGCCTCAATCGCAACTCGAGCTAGTCTGAAACTCTAGTCACCATCTCTGCCATGGCAAAACCAGAGAGCTGTCAATGGAGGTGAAGAGTAGATCTGCAACAGGCTGGGATGGACAGAGCAGTGGAGAAGCTTTCTGAATCTCTCCGTCTCACAATCCAGTGTGGATGTCCGAATTTGACAGCTTTCAGTCGAACAGCGCTTCTCTGACTGCTTTTTGTCAAATGTGAAGTTTGATACAGCAGAGAACAAACTTTGTGCTCAGTGCTGCTTGGGGTTGGCCCCCACCTGTTCCAACATGATGGCGCTCCAATGCACAAAGCAAACTCCAAAGAGGTGGGAGCTTCTTAAAGAGACAGAGGATCATTTTAAGGCATCAAATTCAAATTTATTTAAAGTAACTTTTGATATATATTTCATTTTCATGCCAACTGAAGGTAACATAATTAATTATGTTATAAAATGTCTCTGTGCCTAGAAAACATTTAACACCCTGTTGCTTTAAAAGCAGAAAAAGATCAACCATATGAGAGCGGTTGCCATCGTTACCAACATTTACATAATCTACAATAAAACAAACGGAACTGCTACATACATGTTTCCAGATTTAACTGCTTTGCTGTGCTGCCTGAATAGAAAAACTTGAAATCGCAATGCGTTATGGAGTCACTGACGTAGTTCTTTATGGCGTTTTGTTTTAAAATGAGTCACAGAAAAAAAAAAGTAATTTTCTTTATTGAAAGCCAAACGGAGCGAGTTTTGCTCTTTGTGTAAGTCATCAAAGCAGCCGAGGTGAAGAGCTCCAGCTTGTTAACCTGTATGAACGGGAAATGAGCCGGAGGTGTACATCCTGCTAGAACTCCTGGCTCTCATGAACGTCCATCTTAACAGGAGAATAATGTCTGTGGTCCGAGTCATTTGCTTTGACGGCGAGGCAGGTTTCAGAGGGAGGTCAGGCAAACGTAATAACTTCAACTGTGAAGGTCCTGACTCTCCTGTCAAAGTCAAGCCGCTCGGCTGGATGATGAGCTAAAGACAATAGCTGACGCTACAAGATCTAGTGAGAAAACAATAACCCATTGGAGTCCATATAACAAAAGAACTGCTACTGTTTAAATTCAGAAAACAGATGTGTTTGTTGAGTGAAATGGGGTTTTTTTTTAAAGAAAATATATTTTGACACAAAGTGCAAGCAACGTCAGCATGTTAAACCTGAGCTGACGAGGAAGGAAAGGCTCTTTTTTCATAAAGAAAGTGAGAATAGTGAGGTAAAAACAAAGACAACTGAAGACAATCAGGTTAAAAATACAAAAGGTAGAAAACTACTATAAACCTCAACTTTTTTCACACGCTTCGAAAACTGCACTGTGTTTAATACAAGGCTGCATGATGAAGAGGACAGCAAAGGATGAAGGGCGAAAAATGATACTGAGAACAACAGTGACAGAGAGAGAGAGAGGAAGTGTCTGTGTTTGGCTGTTCAGTTCTGACAACAGCTGTGTTTCCATTGCAAATATGCACAAACTTTGTTTGTAATCCTCTAATGTAAAAAAAAAAAAAAAAAAATCACAACTTCAGTGGTTTTAGTGTGCAGGAGGAATATCAAAATAGCAATCAATGACTTTTCCTGGTAGCCTACTGTATTTTAAATTTTCTTTTAAAGCAGCCATGTTGCCAGCACTTGTCGGAAAAAGGATTTGTGGTACTTCTTCACCAAAGGTTACATTACAAAGCGGACACCTGAGAATCAAAGTCAAGTACAACTGATATATGTAAAAAAAAAATTATCTTGCCAAAGTTAGTGGTTGTGGCTTACATTCAAGCGCACTCAATAGTCCGAAAATTATAGAAACAATAGAAAAACACCAGATAATATTAGTAGTATTAATCCAGTTTAAGGCTGTCTTGATTTGTGTTTTTGTCCTTTGTAAACTTCCAGTGTAATATTCCTAGAGAAATTAAAATTTTCATCACAAAAGCAAGGTTTATTCAGGGGTTCTGGACAGGACAGTCAATCCTCCGATTCAGGAAGTGTGGTTTACAAAATGATTTTCCTCCACAAGGTGTCTGGGCTGATGAGTAGCTCTTTTTCTCCACTTAAATGAAACAACCATGAAATTCAGACCAATCACACAACAGGCTGGAACGGAGATGGCGGCTCGTCACCTTTGTGGTGACACAAGGTCGGATGACGTTATTCTTTATCATTCAGCTGCGATAATGAGAACTGATTCCGTCAGTTTTAGCCCTTAAGTTTGTCGGCTGGCCTGGGAACGCCTTGCGACGACTTTAAAATGAAGTTCTGCAAATCGGCTTTACGTAATAATTTAATAGAGAGAAAATACAGAAGCAAAACACAACCTTTCCTTTTTCAGTCTCTTTCTGCAGTTATTCATTCCTGTCTTCTGATGGTGTAATTCAAGCCCACTGGGTACCAAGAAATAGAATAACCGATTCCACTGAAAAAGCAAAAGAAAAAAAAACAATTCAAAGTGGTACTTTATATCGTCCAAGTGTAGCCGGCCTGCTTTGCACACACACACACACACACACAGTTGGTGTCCACGCCAGTCAGTGAACACCAACATTTCTTTGAATGTTTTCTGAAAGCCAGCAGACGATGTGGCCTGTTTTATATAAAGGGTGGAAATTGCAGCAGCATATAAAGCTTTATCCTCTCAGATGAAATGGAGCATTCCTTTGGATACAATAAAAACATGGTTTCATGGGGGCCTGGCATTCTGATCTGGTAAACCTATTATCAGTGGGATATCTTTGGCATTTTCACAGAACACTGACTTTCTGCTCCCCCGCTGAACACTGACAAAAACTCTGGGCAGTAGGAAGCCTGGACCGTTTTATGCTTATTAAAGCAAAGAAACATTTTACTATTGGTGTTTCACGTGACAATTTACCCTCAACACCCCAAGGAAAACCAGCGTGGTTATTTTGTGATACTAAGTAATCTTTAACATGTCGTCAAGGTATTTTTCAAAAAGTGATTTTGGCAAAATAAATAAATAAAAATACCTCTTTTTTTTTTTTTTTCCAAAAGATGAATTAGAGAAAAAAAATAATCACTTTTGGCAAAAAATGACAGGAGCATTTGCACAAAAAATGACAGGAGAATTTGCCGGCAGAAACTGCATACGGCGCAGTCTGGGTATTCTGGAATACTACAAACAGCTAATTAGCTAAAATAGCTAAAATCCACAAGCACTTAAGATTCTCTTTTGAAAGAAAGAAAGTCTATTTTAATTGCTTGGACACAAAATCTGTCTTCATATGCATTAATGCAAAGAGTGGAAGCCATTTTAGCAGTATCACAGAAGCTATACAGCCTTCCTTTTCTGTGCTGTTGGGGAAACAGCCAAACAGAAAAAAGAAATGGCCCTCCAGCCAGTAGCATCTCAGATAGGTGTGTAATACTGCATATTTTGGTACTAATGTGGTACCAAGTAAATACAAGGCCAGTATCACAGATGCCAGTAGCGATAGCTAGCAATACCTTTTATTTAGGTTTGACATATCAAACTTCTGACCTTTGGGTGT
The DNA here is from genome assembly GCA_903066815.1 of Brachyrhaphis roseni. Lineage (NCBI taxonomy): Eukaryota > Metazoa > Chordata > Actinopteri > Cyprinodontiformes > Poeciliidae > Brachyrhaphis > Brachyrhaphis roseni. Next base: position 43,074 of record CAEFZY010020499.1, on the reverse strand, counting down.
TTTTGTAGATTTCTTTGAATTATTTTGCTGAAACCCAGGTCAGAATTTGGTCAAAGTTTGTAAGTAACCATAAAAAACTTAAATAACATGCTAACATAACAAACAGAAACCACACATTTTTGGGCATTTTTCACAGGATTATAATTTGAGAGCAAATCAAAATATTTTGGATCGAGTTGCCCATTTCTAGGTTCTAGTATCACATCCACTCCATATTTCAGTTTCCCCAGTTTGATTAACATCAAGAGATTTTCCAAAAGGACCTCAGAGTTGTATACTACATAAAAAAATAATAATTATAAACGTTAGTGAACATTTGCATTGTGAGAAAAATTATGAGGAGGAGCAAATGTTGAAACAATAGAAATGGAAAACAAAGGCTGGGTCAGCAGAAACACAGCTTATTTGGAAGATGAAGATATGCATCCAAGTACAAATATGAAAGAACCAAATCTAAGAGATGTTATTTGTTTGACAAGTACTGATGGGACCTATGGTGCAAACTCTAAGGCCAGCATGGCTAGCCTTAGCCAAGCACGCCCACACAACAAAAGCATTGACTGGGGGTGCTGTGGTGGCGCAGGGGGTTAGCACACCCCACGTTTGGAGGCCTTAGTCCTTGACGCGGACGTCGTGGGTTTGACTCCCGGTCCCGACGACCCTTGCCGCAGGTCCTTCCCCCCTCTCCTCAGCCTCCTTCCTGTCAGTCTACTGTCAAAAAATGCAAGCCACTAGCGCTGCTAAAAACTCTTTGGAGAAAAAAAAAAAGCATTGAATAAAGGTGTGAATAAAGACCTCATGAAAGCACCTGAAAAAGGTCCCTGAAGTGGAAACCACTCAGCATAATTGTTTGCTCTGTACTATTGTAAACTTTCTTTGATAGTTTTGTGATTACAGAATACCATAGCTTCAACAACTGGATTACATAAAACATAATTTTGCATGAGTTTAGTAGTTTATTTTCAAAACTTTAGTTTGCAATGTGCACGTTAAGTAGATTTATTGCAGCAATTGTTAATGATTTACAAATTTAACCTTTTAAAACCTTTTCAATGCCACCTTGAGTGATTTTTAAGACTGAAAAAAATTAAATATGGAGGATGTTTGGGGGAACTTGCTGCAGTCTGGTTTTGCATCCATGATAGAGACTAGAAAGCTAGCTGGCTAGCAAGGGTATGTTAGCAGCTAGTTCCTAGTGGCCTCAAGTCGCAGAACGTAATGAAGATGTTTGCATAGGACTCAAACAAAAAAAGTCCTGGGGGAAAAAAAAAAAAACGAAGATCTGCGATTAACATATTTAAGGCAATTCTAAGACGTTTTAAGTAATTTTAAGTCTTTAATTTTAGAAACAAAATTTTAAGACTTAAGACTTTTAGAAATGCATGGACACTTTTATAATGACCTGAACAAAATATTCATACTCTGACCATCACAGACTCTAATCACTGCCCAAACTCAAAATGACCTTGTACAGTTGATGAACTTGCTGTAGCCGTAAACAAATCAGAAATCTTCAAAGATCCTGACTGCCTCCTTCTCTTCAAAAACATTACTCTTGTTCTAAAACGTAGCTATGTCAGCAGCTCACACCATCTTGAGATTTTTCTGTTCAGCTTCCCATCATTGCACAATGACGGGAAGTCGTCACTCTCTTTTAAAAGGTACGGCGTGTTCTGTGCATCACTCTCTTCGATGTCCAAAAACATCCAGCCGTCATAAGCTGTACTTACTCCTTATTACGCCTGATAGAAAAATACGAAACAAAACAACAACAACAAAAAACAAAACGCATAAGGACTTTAAGAGTGCAGAGGTATTGATCAGAACCATGTTTTAAGCAGCCCAGCCAATTTCATTACACACTGACATTAGATGAAAGACGAGTGATGTTTTTAGGGTAGTAAATTACAGTGTGGGTGTTCACGCAGTTAAAGGGAGGCTTTCTTCCTCTTCCAGTCAGCTAGAACAGGTCTTAGAGGCAGAATTCACACACACTTGCCAAATAGTAGGTTTAAGAAGGAGAAGCTGTGAAAGTAATGACATGATTGGTTGTTCAAAAACAGTCTCTGTTCACAACATCTAAAGCTGCTGTCTATTTGGAGAAGCTTTTGAGCTATCAGCAAAGACTAGACAGCAGCTTTGAATGCAGCTGCCACATTCTAATTTAGGTTTGTGTGTTTACCCTTCTTCTTCTTTTAAGACTTCATCCAGGCAGTGAAAGAAAAAAAAAATACTAAAGGGCTGTTTATTTTGAAGTTAAACCAGGGGTGGAACTAAATGGGGGGGCAACTCCCCCCAAAGCAGAAGAAGCTTGTTTTTAAAAACATACCTATAACACCTAATCACTTGTTTGACCAGAAGGCTCTAATTGCCATCAAATTAAACATTAAATAAGGGCTATCATGTATTTCCAGGCACATAGTGCCATTTTCTAGCACAAACAGGTGACTGTTACCTTTCGTAGTTATAAAAATAAAACATTTTAATGTTCATCTGACGCCTTGAAATTAGTCTCTTGTCTCTTTAAGAAGCCTCGACTCTTTCTGACACACCACCTTCAGCATGTCATCACAACAATGTTTCTCCGTTATGGTGAGGGCTGGCTGATAAAGTGAGCTTTTATTGGATTTTGAAGATGTAACTTTTGGAAAGTTGGGATTTTTTTAATTTTTTTACCAGTGGACTTCTTGGGATTCAGCACGCCCATGACTGCCATCTTGATTGACAAGCAGGTTTTACGGCCTCTGCTTATTAGGACTTTGAATTCAGGTAAAACCTATGACTGGGTAAGGTCATAGGTTTTACCTACATTATATTACAAATATAATGTTGTAATATAATATTACAACATTATATTTCTCCTAATATAATGTTGTAATATTAGGAGAAAAAAGTAGTAATTTTAAAACCACTCCAACTTGAAAAATATCAAAGAATGAAATAAAAGGTACTTATTGAATTGTACAAAAAAGAAAGAAAAGAAAAGGGGAAAAAAGCGAGAAAAATTAATCTTTTAAAATGGGATTTAGTATGGAAAAATTCTGACTGGTTTTAAGCCATATCTCCATAATTATGAGATTCAATAATTTCTCAAACGTGCAAGAAAGACACAAAGCAGCACTCCAGGTATGTTTCTACTCAGGTAGTAACATTATAACATGATTTAAGGCTTAAAAAAGCTTTTGAAAAAGTTAGCATAAAACCCCCTCTTTAATTTGGGTTATATACGATTGTAAATAAGCCATCACAGGCACATTGACAAGGCCTTCTGTCTGAAACCCAGCAGAGTTCCACCAGCTCGCTCCAGGTTTAGTCAGTTTCTCTCCAGGTGATGTTAAAACAAACAAAAGTTAAAGTCCAATTAAGTTTGCAATGAATGAAATGTATGCTGAAGCTGACAGATGGTGGCGGTTTACAGCGCCCGTTAATCGCTTCCCGACAATGACGCATTCTCGTGTGATTTTTAAGAGCCTATATCCCTTGTTAGTCTTGCCTACAATAAACAAAAGAACAGTTTATGAATAGTTTAAGAATGAAAAATTGTTTAAGGGCTTGCCGTTTCAGTTGGAGTTTAATCAACGGCTCTGAGATCCACATCACAGCAGAACCAGGCTCAAGAGAAAAGAGACTTCTTCATAACATAACCGGTACTGTGCTGTCAGACTACTTAAAAAGATATATATTTTTTTCATAAAGTTACTCAAGCAAATGAGTAAATGTGAATGCCACAACATGGAGAGAGTGCAAAAATATTTCTATGAAAAATACATCTGTAGCCAGAAAGAAGGCAGATTTTAATAATAAAAAAACAAGTTATTAAAAGGTTGGATACCTTGAAGCTAAGAGTGATTTTTTTTTTTTTTTTTCTTTTAAACAGCCACTCTGAGCATTTCTCACTGTGGTCATGATGAAACAGAAACCTCACAAGACGGGGTGAAAATCATGAGATCTTAGATTTTATGAGCAAATCTATTTTGCATTTCTGATGCCTGACGTCCCATAAATGCAAAATACAGCAGGAAAATATTCCAACGCCTGGGATGTTCAGCTGAAATGGGGAGAGAGGACATTTGTACTTCAAAATTGCCTCAGAGGAGAGTGATACCGTAACTAGTTTTTAAATGTTTTTGTAGATATTTCATAAACATTCAGGGAATTTTGCTCATACCAGCACTGCTAACCTGCTGAGGTCTCTTGCTATTTCCACGCCCCCACATTTTCTAGACCCACCTCTAGCTGCGTTTCCACTGTAAATGTGCGCAAAACGTTGCCGATATACTGGCAATGTCGAAAAAAACTGTCTCGCAATTGTGGTGTTTCCATTAAATAAGAAACAATCAAGATCACGTCGATAAGTTTGTTCACACAATAAGTCAGTAAAAACTTGCTGCGCAAGAATGACACTGCCTATCATTGCTTCATGGTTTGTACTGGTGAAAACGTCCTGTTGTTGTCCATGTGATTTATATGATGCTCATAAAAGTGTCTTCATTGAAGTTTTGCAAAATAAACCAATCCTGGTCAAGTACGGCCAAAACTCCCCCAACTCATGCTAGCGCCAAAACCTTATCTCAAAATGAGTGCTTATACTAAAAATATATTTAAGATGATTATGTGATCAGTTATTTCTGGTTTATGTAGTTTATCAAGATGAAAGTTCAGGATGAGTCCAGAATCAAAACTGAAAATTATATCTATGAGGAAATAAACAGTTTTCTGTTGCGAATTGAAAACCAGATCGTATTTTTTGGGTCACCGATACGGATGTTGAATTTTATAGTGATATTTTGAGGTGCTATTGTGATAACAATAAAGATTAAGATGAAAAAAAAAACTTAGCACTTATTTTTCAGGTAACTGTATAGCTGCACAGCTCAGCATTCATAGCACCACAAACACAAATACTGTTCTTGAAAAATATTCAACAGTCGGCTTCTTTAGGATGCTACTTATTTATAAGTGTAATTTTATCAATAAACTGCACACATTTAACTATATTTCCTGTGTCACAACCAGTGGAGTAAATAGCAAAAAACTAACATTTACCATCAATAACTGAAATTTATCAAGACGACAATAAATCAATTTATCACGATAAACGATACGATAAATGGCAACCATAACCTAATTAATCCACTGTTCCACGTGAAATTCCAATCGGCTGCTTTCAAATCCCTCCCTCACTTCTTGAAGGCAGCTGTGTTGCCTTTCCAGCTCACCTGAGTTGAAACAACAGCGATAGGAGGCTGAATGCACTCAGGAATTCCAATCCTGATCAATGAAACGCCGCCTTGATCAGAACCAACATCCAGCGCTGGATAAAAAGATTGGAACGATTCAACTTCGTCCATCTAAATTAGCATCAGTGTGTGAATAGATGGGTTTTTTTCTTTTTTTTTTATCCCCCCTCCGTCATTGCCGGGGTGGGGTGTAGGAGGCGACGAGAGGTACAGTGAAGACCAGCGCGCAGGAAGAGGGGGCCTGACAGATTATCGATGATAGCAGCACATTATTATCGACTCCAAGAACTCACTGGGGGGAATGAGTCTTATCTTTGAAAAGCTAAGAACAGAGAGAGAGAGAGAGGGAGGGAGAAGATAACGAGAAAGGCAGAGTGAGAGAGAGAGAGTTGAAGTTTATACCAAGGGAGAGGGGCTGAGGGAGATACGAGATGTAAGAAGTCTTGGCAGACGGCTTATCATATACGAGGAAGAGGAAGGAGGATGAGAGCGGAGATTTAAAAGGTGAGGCGCCGACTTGAAAGACACAGATTTTAATTTGAAAAGTCTGGCAGGAATACCCAGTCAAAGCCTTATTTTACACTTTCAGTAGTGTGACTCGTGTGATTTTTCAAAACTCAATGTCGATGCTTTTTCTTTTTTTCTTAAAAGGGAGTTGAACAATGCGCCAAGAAAGTTTATATTTCTCAACAGTGAGTATAAAGGGATGAAGAACTTTACAGAACTCTGGCACAATATACCACTTATGAACTTTATGTCATGTCTCAGGCAATAAAAACAAGCAGTGTGAATAAATGGGCATGTTCTCACTGCTCACATTACCCATAAGTCTGTCTTACACACACATAAAAACACTGCAGAAAGACAGCCTGCTGCTGACAGTTCTAGATAAGCTGCACAGACAAACTGCAAAAACACAAAATCCTTCCAAGTATTTTTTTTTGTCTGGTTTCTAGTACATGAGAAAAAATGTCTTGTCATAAGTGAAATAATCTTCCACTGGAACTAGTACCATTTCATCAAGATTAAGAAAATATTGAACTAAAACAAATTTTATCTTAATTCAAGTTTACTAAGACATTTGCGCTAGAAATTAGACCAAAAGTGCCAGGTAAGACATTGTGTTTTTGCAGTGCAGATCAGATGAATACATCAGAGAGTCAAAGGCATTTAACTATGTTTGTATAGTCTTACATTTGGATTATATATTCTCAAACTTTTTTTTTTTTAGCTTAAACTTGGATAAGTTTAGCTTAAACTTGGATAGTCCTCAATATGAGGACTTATAATAAATGAACTGATTTCTTTTCTCAGCGTGATGCTGTCTTATGTCTAAAACCAACATGGTGGAAAAAGAATGCTGAACATTAATTTATTCATTATATAGTATCTTTTGAAAATAAATATGATTTTTAGTTTATTAAACGTGTGGAGCGCTTATTATGTGGCAGACTTTTCTTAATATCTAGGATTTTCTTTTGGCTTTTGGGAGATTTTCCACAGACATGTTCTTAATGCTAGTATTACCCAGATATTATGGGTACCAGCAGTACTCATAGTATTGGGTACTGCTAGTACCTTATTGCCCATAGCTGGGTAAAGCTATGGGTGTCATCATCGATACACCCTTCCTTCTCTGTAGAGCTTACAGTGCCGACTACATTTAACAAAACATAGCTGAATAGTGCGTCCTGTAACAACGAGGTTACCACAGAGATAAGCTTTGTGCAGATTCCACATTTCCAATTTGGTAAATATAAAGTGTTATATTATCTTTTTGCATAGCGCTGCGCCACAGAAGTTGGAATGAGAAAGTGCTTCTTAGAGTTTGGTCTTATGTAATGGTGCTTCACACTCTAAATGTACTTTGACTGTCTGAGTCCTTGGGGAGAAATGAAAACACGGGATGAAATAAGGCAGTTTGAAGATCAGTCTCGATGGACGCCGTGTTGAACTTGGAAAGGAAAATAAACTCATAAATAAAGCAACAAAGCAGCTGGGACCAAAGGAAGATTCGCAAACCAAAATAAACACAATAAAAAGGAAAATAAAAATGAAGCATTGAAGGACAATAAAATACATGATGTACAATGAAGTTTTGGGGGTGGAGAGAGAAATCTCTTACTCTCTGTCTCTTGTTACTTTTGCACAGCTTTTCTGGCCTCCAGACGCCCGTCGATCCCTTAGTAAATTGCCTGTGTCAATCCGGCATTACAAGCTTCCACACACTCCCACAGTCCCCCTTGAAACTGTCATGCCAATAAAGGCCAATTCACTTGTAATGAATTGAAAAAGAAGTAAAAGACTAAAGGGGCTGATTTAGTGACAATTGTTGATGATCCTCGATTGAGTTAGGATTGAGCTAGCCGGCTTTCCCGCTGCTACGGCACAGCTACCGTTGTGATTTTATTAGAAGAGCGCTGCCAATTCCCCATTCGCTCTCATCCGTCTTTGAAACTGGAGCGGTACGCAGCAGCGTTTGGATGCACGGAATTTATTGAGGCAGACAATCTTTAGAGTTTTGTCTTGTCTCACTCTTAAGGTCTGGTCGTCACGTAGCCAGGTGTCTGGGGAAACGGAGACATTTTTTCTGCGTTTTGGTCGTTCATCCACTCAAAAACGCAATTTCACACCACTAAAAATGAGCATTCATAAAAAAACAAACCAAAGAGAAAATTTAAGAAAACTTGGCATGTTTTAATAGAAAAAAAAAAAAAAAAAAATATATATATATATATATATATATATAGGGTCCTGTGTAACAAACAATGCAGCATTTCCATTCACACACATGGTGTCAGGTTTCAAACAGGAAGCTGTGGTTGTTTGGAAACAATCTGATTGGCTGACAAAGGTCAATCAGATTGACCTTTGTCAAGGGTCAATCTTGACAAAGGTCAAGATTGACCCTTGTCAATCTTGACAAATCTTGCCCACACTGCCCCCTGTGGGTTTGGCATGCTTAACACAACGCTCAGGATGGATTTGTGTGGATGAAAACGTTTCTGTACCAGTCCCTCATGTAAATGAGGGAGAGATATTTTTATATAAAGACCTCGCTACGTAAAGCCACAGTTCCATTGGGCAGCAAAACTGCAGCATTTGGTTGACACTGTGTCAAACAAACCTAACCCTTTGAAGAACCTGTTCCCCTCCTGGCCTGTGGTGGTGCTGCACCAAGAACCACTGAAGAAAATGACACAAAAACCTCTGAAGAAAACACTGAGCGCAACTTCCTTCTTCATGAAATGTAAACTTAGCTGTCGCTTTGTTTTTTGTTGTTTTTTTTTAATGAGTGGTTAAGAGTAACTGTAATATTTTCGTCTGATCATATTTGTATGACGGCCTCTCCCTCCTTCATTCCACAACTGACCACGAGTCATTTCTCCCACTCGACAAGCTCTTTTGTTTTGGTTGTATTTACCCAAAATGCACGGCACTGTACTCTGCTTAGGTCTCCAGACCTCTTGCCATTCACATATGTAGTCAAATCGCACCGATACCTAGGTTTGTAGGGAGACTTTGCATTTTTGGTCCGTGTCAAAGTTCACATTCACACCTCCCCAAATGAACCAGACTTTCTAGAAAAACAATCTGGATTTGGGTTAAAGCGAACTAAACAGGCTGGTGTGAATGCATCTTAAATGTACCATAAACTATCTTATTATGTTGGGTTTTAGGTCAAGAGAAAAAAAAAGAGAATGGAATTGCATTTATAATAATCTCAAATTGGGGGATAAACAAATTTGCAATTGTGCTGTTTACATTAAATAAAAAATACAGATAAAGGCAGTCATAAAAATCACGCCGCACAGTCATCCGCCTACCACTTCCTGTCTTCTGCGTCTTTTCCGCCAATAGTAACATCGGGTTGTTGATAACATGACTTGTGCAATGTGAAAAAAACATAGTTCCATAGAAATACACTACTTCTGATACGGATGGATATTCATCTCATCTGAGCAACTTTAGATAAAAAAATGGGAGTTTTTTCTGAAACTGCTGCATTTATTTTTATAATTCCAATTTGCGGAATGTTAAATTGAATGGAACGCAGTCAGTTTGACACGCATTCAATATATTGCGTTTTGCTTTGTGTTCCTTAGTTTGAAACAAAAATAACTGATCAAAATTAATAAATTTTCTGTTTGAATTTAATATGAATATATTGGTTTTGAGCTGAACGTCCTCCTGATAGGGGTCCAGTAAAAAGGTTACGGCAGTTAAATCTGCAGGGTGGGATTGTTGGGGGAATTGCTGATGCTCTAATCTCCAGGTAAGCCCTTGTAACGCTTGCATCTTTGCTCTTCAGCCTCAGCCTTGCGCTTACAAAACTATTAACATTGAGCAAGGGACTCTTGCAAAACACTAACCACCTGCCTCTCCCCAGAGCCGATTACAGCTGCGAGGTCAAGAGAAGCTAATGTGACTTTGTCTGGAGCTGCCCGCAGTGGCTCCGGTGTGCTCAGCAGCATGGCCCTGGATTACATGGACGGAGGGGATTCTTAAATGGGAAAAAGTGCAGAGAGCGGGAATTAAACGCCAAGCAGGGACAAAATATTTGTCTTCATTTGCGAAAGCTTCTAACAGAGTGGCACTGCGATTGCTGCTTATTTCGTTCCTTGTGTTGTATCAACAGAGGAGTATTGATTTTCTTTTTTTTTTCTGTACAGCTTGGATGGGTTTTATAGAGCACACCTGTCATTATTTTCTAGCTTGGAGATGTATTCTGTGATTTACAGCAGCAAATTCCTGTGCAACAATTGATGATTCTTCTAAATGTAAAAAAAAAAAAAAACATAACCAAGCACAAAGTAAATACAAAACAAACAACAAAAGTATTCCAACATTGGATATTATAAGAATGTGCACTGCAACACCAGGCTCAGCTTATAACCAACGATACTCAACAGTCAGCATGACAAACAGCAGCTGAAACACATTTTGAACCACTATTATTATGAAACACTATTATCACTGGCAGATAAAATTGCGCAAATTTAAATTCCAAAAATAAATCCACTAAATAGAAAAAGGCCAATTACAAAACAAAATGAAAAGTTGATAGAAATGTTTTGCGATAGAACGATGTGGTTTTTCAGCCGTATCAAAACAGATGGATTTTGCCAAACTGCAACAGAAGCACTGTTTTTATATCAGATGAGCCAAGCGAAAAACAGCCGATCGCCACTACAGGTGAAAACGCCAACGAAGACGACAGGAAGTAGTAGGAGGGTGAAGGTTTGTTTACTGTTTTTATTTTTTTTCTGACAATGTGCAGCTGGCTCCACCAGAGCTCTCACAGAATCACACAGTTCATAAAATATGTGTGTCATTCCAACATGTTGAGTCTATAACTCTTCACCAAAATGCCGCATAGGTGGCTCCTCCCAACATCTGAATAAGTTGCCTTATTCGCATGAAGAAGATTATTCTCATGTAATTTTAATTTAACGTCTTACTTAATGTTAACACTGCAATTGCGAAATGATGTTAGCAGAACGTAGACAGAGATTTGCACAGCTTTGCAATGAAAATGCAGCCAATGACATTAGATATGGGGAAATTCAAGGTATGCCGAGGTTTTAGAAAATATGGTTTCAAAATCACAAATCTCACTTCATAGTATTGCTACATTTTAAAGTCCTCTAAATGCAAAAAAAAAAAAAAGAAAAGGCCCAATTTTTTAGTGGATAAGGAATATAATTTTCCACGTAGCTGGAGCGCTGTTATATTCCTGCCAACTCAAATAATGTAATACTGTGCTTTCACAAGCGCATGATACAAAATTCACATGACATGGAAAAAGAAAAAGAAAATCTAGTCAAAGTCTGGGTTTCTACAAGGTGATGACAGCAAGTAGAGAGTACGTATCTTCACAACGTGTGGCTATGAGTGCATGTTGACCTACATTATCTTGCAGTGTGTTAGAGGGAATGTCTGCTTTGGTTCAACTATGTCTCAGCGCACACTCTCATAATCCACATGAGGTTTCCCCCATCTGAAAGCGGATGCGGCTATTTTAGTGTAGTATGTCGCAGCAGGAGTTGTTCCTCTGTAGAGATCTGGCGGACTGGCAATGAGGCCCGTTGTCTTGCGTGGAGATTATAGTGGCTGCTGCACATCAGAAACAGACGCAGGCTTGTCTGCAGAGAGCTGAAAATCTGTTGTGAGGCACCTCCAGCCAAGAAGTTAAGTAGTGGCCACATACAGTTCAAGCGTACCAACTGTCGTGTCTGCGCTAACAAGTGGAGGGAACTCTTAAGTACAAGGGGGGAAAATGATTTTTCATTGCACTGCTTGTAATAGGAAGTGAAAAGTGAACTTTGTATTAGGGTACTTCATTTTTCGTTTAAAAAATGTGGGAGAGTTTTAGTGCTTGAGGAAACATAGACCGACTAATTGTTTTTCCTGTGCAACAATAGGCACCTAATAATTATCTAAAGCATGTGAAGAAATGCAATTGCATCAAACTCTGCTATTATAACAGAGTCAACATTCATGAAAATAATAGATTTCAAAACGTATAAGCACTGCACAGTGTTTCTTTTGGTTCATTTTCTTAAAAAAAATAAAATAAAATGAACATGGAGCTTGGAAATTCTGTGCTAAACTAAAAACAACTGCAGAATTGTAGAAAAGGTATTAATTTTAAAAGTAGGAGTATGACCGCCATAAAACTAGCCTGGCCATTGCCTTCCTATGCAATTCCCCTTGATTCTCATCTCCCTCCATCCTGGATTTCTCCCATTGAGCTGGATTCCTCTAGTACATTTTTTTTTTTCTGGTAAGCTTCATAGTGTCAAACTGGCAAATAACACAAGTCATGGCCAAATGTTAACGATTAGGTAAAATTTAAAACTTCGACAGGGTACACGCCTCCAGCAAGCAATCGTTTCTCAATGTGTCCACACGTTGTGTACGAGGTGAAGAGTAGGACAAGGGTCTGGTTTTTAACTGGTTACTTTAAAAACAAATAAACAAAACAAAAAACAAATTCATATTAAATATTCTCTTAACAGGGTTTCACAGCTGATTACATCACAGACAGCTAGAAGTCTTACTAATGGTGAAACCTTTAGGCTAAAGCAGCGTACCCCAAACTACCCCAGCTGTAGTTGCAAACTGCCAGTCAGCTGGCTGAAGTGAATCATTTCTTGACTTTCAATCCACAGAAACAAAGAGAAACTCATAAAATTATTAACACAGCAGCAACAACAAGCTATGAGAAGTAGCATGTATGTCAGCATGACAACAACTTCAAGCCCAATGCTACAAGTATAGAGCAACAAAAATGTTTTTATTTTGGACACTGTGCAAGTGTACATAGAAAAACATTTAGAAATACCTCACGTTTAGTGCCCTTGGTTTGATTTTCCGCAGCAGTATTTAATCGAAGAGAAAAAACTCTAAGCTACCTAAGTAAAAAAAATAAATAAATAAATCTACCAACTGTTATATCATCTTATACATAACTTTTACACTCTCCAAAATTAACACTGGATTTAAATATCTTGATCTTCAAAATATCAGTCTGAAAGTAATTTCAGTTAAGTGCTAGACGTAGGCATGAGATGGTTACTGATGTCAAAATATACCAAGGTTTTTTTTAAAAAAAAAAAAAACTTTAAATACTGCTGAATCTATCCATCATGCTGTTACTATTGTTGAAAATCTCTTTAATAGCAAAACGGAGAAAGTGCTGAATTGACCAGAGTTTTCTCTGCCTGTATAGACAAGGGCGCTGTGAGTAATGGGTGAGAGGCAAATTCAGTCTTTGGGTCATGAAAAACATACAGTGTTACAGTGTGGAGATAAAAAAAAAATCCAATCCTTCTCAACGATCACAATTTTAACTTGCAATTAGCTTATTAACTATGCTACATGAGCAAAAGGTCCAGTAACATCCACATTAAACACTTAAAAAATGTTGCTGTATATTAATTTTATTACACTTAAGCTCAATAATTGACATAAACATTGCAATCCTGCCCTATCCTCTTGTCATGTTGTATGTTAATAAAGACAAGCATAAGTTGGCCCATTTTATTGGTCGATACCATGTTGTAGTCATTCGTCAAATCTTTGAAAATGTTCAAAGTCTCATTGGCTACATGGTGTGTTTGAAGACAAAACAGGCAAAAGGTTGTGTTACAGTAACTGATAAAAACAACGGGGCAATAAAAATGTTGACGTAAATATACTGACTGAAAGAAATGTGTGTTTCTTCTGTGTATTTTGCCTTTTTTTGACCCAAATTGTAAGAACTGGAAAATCACAATACATAGACACCTAAAATCTCTCCACCACCATAATAGTAGAGATATAGAAGGAAAAAAAATTATTTGTTTATTCAACTCACTTTAAAGTCAACATATCGTGGTTTAAAATTTTTCTTTTTACTTTTTAATCATTCGGTTGTGGTCTATGTAAAGTGGAACTGGAAAAGTTATTGTCCCTCGTTTAGCCTTGTTCTAATGCCTGTCTGAGAGCAACTTATTTTGGCGTGGTCTCTAAATGCAAATGAGCTCCTTCACATCCCACCGCACCTTCCAGATTGTAGAGCATCCCACTGCACACCCATACAAATATCCAGCAGCGCACAAACTTTTTATCCCCAAATTGCTTAAAACAGAATAGAAGATTTGTCCATCCAACTTTACCATATTTGAGCCAGAAATTGCTACCGCAACAGGAGTGAACATGTCTTGTTAACAAGACTTCAAAATAGTTAGTGAGGTAGCTAACTCTAGCGCTAAGAATGTCACTGAACGCACTCGGCTCATGTGGCCCCCAAGAGAAAAACAATGCCAAACTGCTTATGTGATAAGACTATTCAAATAATGTAGCAGACTACAGATACATCCTGAAGGAGCTAAAAGCTAGCACACAGCGCTAACATAAGCAGAAAGCATGATGCCACTGCAATTAAAACAATAATCTTCACATTAAATTAACACACAATAAATTAATGGCTACAATATAGTTTGTATTTTCAGTGTTTTTTGCAGTTTAGCCACTTTGCTGTTTCCATAGTCAGAAGGAACTGACCTCTAAATCAGATGCAGTCTCTGATATCGGTGGCGAACCTCTTCAAAATACCTGATTAAATAAAGCAAGTGGAAACTCCTTGTTGTTTGCACAAATAATTTAAAGAACAAGCGCCATCAACAAAACATTTTCACTTATCTATTTGTAGCATCGGCATCCCTGCACTTAGACTACAAAATCGCTGCTAGAAATAAAAATGGCTGACTGGTAAGACTGGTTAGATGAAAGTTCATGATTTTATTTGAAAAAAAGTAATAATAGGGAATAGAGAAAACTGCAGAGATTGAAAAATATGGCCCAAACAGAATACAAAGGTATATATACCATTATACCTTTGTAAAGGTATATATAAAGATATATATATATATATACATTCATATTCTGTCTGGGTCATATTTTTCAATCTCTACAGTGATTTATGTAGCAGCAGTAGACACTAATTTAAACATTTTAGAACTCTTAGATTCCACGTCCACAACAAAATGTATTTAAGAGCTAATTAAGTGGATTTTTAATGACAGGTTCCCTATCATTGACTACTGCAACTTGTTCTATGAAACAGAAACAAATTAACAGATAAAAAAATTTTTATAATGACAAAAATATAAGGCCTCATAAGCCTTAGCATTGGCCTAAAATATTGGCAATGCCCTGCCCAGAATCTTATTTCAAATACTGATGTTGACCAAAACCACACAAGTCTGATTTACTTCATTGTAATATTAAAAATGTCATCCAGTGTTACATTTGAACCTTCAAAGTACACAGTCCAGAGACAACACACAGCCTTGTCTGACTGTGTGCGGCGGATGTGAGAATTGGATGTTGTGACATTACCTTACAGCACATACAGTCCTGTGAAAAGGTCAGAACAACAAGGCCTGCGAGAGACTCATCGGCTTGGCAAGAGAGTGAGAAGACAGAAAAAGAGCGAGGGCATCTGCTTTGACCTAGACAGAGTATAAACAAACATACCAGACTGCCAGGCTATCAGGACACACACAGCGAACAAACAGGGGCGGTGGCAAATCTCCCTGCTATCAGCAGAATGAAGCCAGGCTGCGTGCAGGTTGGGAAAGGTGACGCGTCGCAGCTTCACGCTCCATCAGATGGAATTTACAGACGCTTTGAGAATTGTTTTTATTATTATTATTATTATTATTTTTTTTTATCTTGACCATCACTCATGTCTCAGCGTCACTGCTCCCAGATATGAAAGCAACAAGATGATTAATCGGACTGAGAATTGATTAGACTTATCAATGTACCATCAAGAATCATCCATCACTTGTGGCCCGGACCTGCTAATGGCATGCAGTGAAAAATATTCTCAGCTGCTGTCAGTTATCCAGAGGAGAGGAAGAGGCTGGGAGCAGCTAAAAGTCTGATCACGAAGGGCGGAAAGCGGGCAGCTTCTCCTGAACACATTTCAACAAGCAGTTCCATCTCCTCAGGTTGAAAGGACTTTTTTTTTTTAATTGAACTTACTTCTTGCTGCTTTTTTTTTTTTTCCTTTGGACAATATTGAAATTATATATATTTTGCTTTGGTTTGCTTTTGAAAACGGTAAAGTAAATGCAAGTACTATGAGAGCCTGGATAAAAGTGCTTCAAATCTCACTGTTAAAGCTGCTCATAAATTTTATATGTGAGCTTGTAATATCCTTTTTTTTTTCCTCTGTTCAAGGTGTAGTAAAAGCCCGTTCGACAACTTGCCATTTGTCAAAAATATTATTGTTCCACTTCCTCGCCAGGAGGGGATAATGGAGCCAATAAATGAAAGTCGAAGACGCAATAAGACCTCTTGGTTACTGTACGGAAGTGATTTACTCACACATGAGTAAGTCCTATATAGCAAAAATATTCAGACATCACAAAGATAACACACACACACACACACACCCCCACACCCCTACACACATCCAGAAATACAAGACAAATTCAAAATGTCCAACTGGGAATCTACCTTAATCTCCTTTAAAGGTCACTTGTCAATAATGCGCAATTAAGTCCCAGGCACGTGTCAGCCCTGCATCATTGTTTTCCGCTTCCGCCTCAACGCTGTTTATTGGAACGCCATTACCTCGATCTGCCATTTTAATTACGCAGGCATGTTTTTTGAACAAATAAAAGTTAATGTACTTTCATGAAATTGGCTTGACGTGCCCTTTTTACTTATTCATTCGAAAGCCCATCGCCCCCTGGCTCCCACCCCGTCCCTGTCAATTTCTGCGTCTGACGGAGTCATTGATATCGTAGGGTGTGGGGAGAACCGCCGTCTCAGACACACACAAGAAATCAGTTAGGCCTGTCATCCATAAATCTGCAAAATGCCCTTTTCAAGCTCCTCATAAACACCCTCATAGATCTCGAAAAATGCCACCACTCAGAGGCGGGAGCCGTTGAATGCAGTGAGCACATCGTGTTTTAGTTCCCTGCAGTGAAAAAGTGATAAATGTCGGGAGAAAATGTGTGTTACAATATGTCAAGAAAAGCACAGGGAGATTTTGGATCGGAGCAGAATGTCGATCTAGATATTCAGCTCTGAGCTAAAGATTTAGTTAGCTATATAACTATTTAGCCTCAAATGTTATCAAAATTTAGCTCTAAGCTAATATTTACCTAACAAGATAACATTGTAGGGCTAATGTGGGCTTGGAACTAAATATTTAGCTCTGAGCTGCACATGTAGCTAGCTAGCTAAATATTTACCCTCAAACTACCCATTTAGCTTCAAACTAAACATTTAGCTGAGTATAAATATTTAGCTAGTGAGCTAAATGTTCAACCTCAATCTAAAATTAGCTCGTTAAATATTTAATTAAGCTTGCAAATAAAATGTTTACCTTCAAGCTAAACATTTAGCTCAGGTTTAAATATTTAGATGATCTACTAATTCATTTGTTGATAACCAGGAGTGGGCAACCAAAGTAAAAGCTGGGTCTTGCGAGCAACATTTTAGCTTTAAAGAGAGGATGAGCTGTTTTAATGCCAATATATACGTTTGACAATGACTGTACCTGTTAACCGGCAGAAATTTACATAGAGGCCTTTTATTTTGACAGTCCACTTCCAGTTTTTGGCACATAAATTTGCAGATCATCTAAATAGATAACACTGAGCTAAATGCCTAGTTTGAAGGTAAATATTTCATTTGTAAACTTAATATTTAGTTTCAAATTAAATATTTAGCTAGGTAACCAAATATTTAGATGAATGTAAATATTCATCTAAAGCTAAGTAATAGTAAATGCTAATACTTAGCTTTCAGCATATATGTAGCAAATATTTTTAGCTTAAAGCTTTAGCTATAACTTTAGCTTGTTCATTAACTATTTAGTTTGAAATTGACATTAATAAATGAATAAGATATTGATAATATGACTGAGAAATTAATCCACATATTTTTCCTCCTATGGCTGAATAACCCAAATTTGTGCTGTGAATTTTTTTCTGTAACTTTACAAACAGCACCCCACAGCTACATGCCACAAGCATTAACTTTTCCTGGCTTCTGCCTTTTGCTTCAATTTCCACATAATGTTCTTTACTCATGAGGTCATCTATAGTATGGAGTGCAGAGAAAGGTGCATATGTCCTTTTATATTCAGCGTATGTGAACTTCAGGTGTTGTTTACAAATGTGACTGAGGTAAAAACAAAGCAGAAATCTTCAAATGTGAATAATAATGTAAAAAAACTAACAAACACGCAAAAAAAAAAACTATGTAGATAATCTAATTGTTATTAGCAGTTTCCATCTGTCTTTTACATTCCATCTCTGACTCACCCTCTAAATTACCGCCATCAGGATTATCATGTGTAGTTTATCTCTAGATGACCCTGAGGTTTACTGGACAGCCCATTTCCGGCAGGAGGTCCATTATCTTATTATCTTTAATGATAGAAAAATAAGGGCTAATGTGGGCTATAGCTGCTGCTTTGAGCCGCTGTTTTCAACACAGAGCTAAAAATCCAATATTGCTCGTGAGGCAGATGCTGAGGAGGAAAGATAGATGTTAACTCGAAAGCTATTACAAAGTCTATTGTTTTTCAATGCTGACATAAATTACTTTGAGCAGCTTTAAGCTTTGTTTTGCATCCGATAACTCATTTTTGTTGCAAAGAAATGGAGAAAAATAATAAAACTTTTTGGACTAAATAGATTTCTTTATCAGATTTTAGGTTTCAAAATTAAATCTATTAAATACATTTACATAAACAGGAGTCTATGATCAATGGCAAAATTATAGCATTACCAATTTCAGGAAGACATCTATAACTACTTAAAGTTTGTTCACTTCAACGTGACTGACATAGTTTGGTTTGCTAAAATCTAAAGAAATTAGCAAAATTTGGATCATCACATTTCTTCTCATTTTTTTCCTAATTTTCCCTTGTTATTAGGCGACTATTTGATCTTTTGATACATTAATGCAATCTTTTGCCTGTTTTGAGCGAAAACATGCAAAAAAAACAAAAAGCATTGCTGTGATGAAGTGCAGAAGGCAGATTGTTGGAAATTGTAGGAGCTTCTTAAAGAGACAGAGGCCATTATCAAGAAGTCAGATACGGCTGTGATGTAAAGTCGTTATTTTCGATGTAAACAACATTTTCATAGAAAATGAAGGTCACAGTTAGTCGATTTTGCTATGAAAAGGCTCCAAGTGTCTGGAAAATGCATAATTTTTTATTCAAAATTGAGTGAAAACTTTAAGATAATCTTAAATATTGTTTTATTGCCTGTTGGTTGCTAAAAGAAAAAAGAAGGAGCTTTGAAGTTTCCGAGTGAGTAAATGTTAGTGAGTCACCAGATGGGAGAGATTTATGGGATGTGCAGCAGGAATTCTAATTATAGGTGAGATGTCAAAAATGCAATGAAAGCATTTCTGCCAAACGTGGAAACAAAGTGTTACACAGTCAGGAACTTCCAGGTGGGTCATGCTGCATGTTGGTCCTAATAAGCAAAAACAGTTTGCACCACGCCTCTCGCCCAGTGACCACTGGAGACAGACACCAGGCCCCCTGCCACGCTACAAGGGTAAGCAGGATGCCTGTTTAATCCAGCAGAGCAATATAAAACGATTCTCAGCACTTCATAAACCAGCACTACTCATGCTGCTTAAGTATTTTAAAATGAACTTTTTGCTTTAGGATTGGGTGAAATATAAAACACTAAAAAATGAAGTAAAAAAAAAAAGAATACAATAAAGCAGAAGATTAAAATAAAACCTCTCAGAATGATAAGTTTACACCTGAACCATACTGTTGTAGCTGGAAAGAGCAGAAGAACCTATCAAGAATTAATGAGGTGAAAGAAGGTATTTTCTGATTCCTCTTAAGACCAAAACAAACCAAAGCACACACTGTTAACCTTTGATTCAGCTGAGATTTTTGAAAGTGGCTAGCAGAACGAGGAGTTATGATCGATTATGTCGGAGCAAGAGGAATGTGTAAAATATCTTATTGCTGGCAAAGATGTCGTGGTGCTACTTCCTATGGTGTTATTTACAGTGCACGCAATCTCCGTTTAGCTTCGTAACTTCCTTTATGGACGAACTGGCGTATTACGCACTTTGTGACAAAACGTCAGCAATTGGGTAAAATCAGAGCCGATCATTTCAAACTTTAACAGAGTCCACGCCTCCAGGACGTAATCGTTTCTCAAAAGCTGATGGTCCAGACCCTCTGGATGAAGCGAGGTGTAGAACAAGGAGCTGGTTTTTACCAAGCTAAACAGTAGCTCAAGCTTCTGTTTTTCCCCCAAATTCTTTCTTGTATCATGAACAATTAAACACATTTCTTCTAGATCTATAGGTGCGGGAATGATGAATTGGTAGTTGTCATGCCAACGAGACAGATTTAGCATTGAGTTGGTATTTATATGTAAGTCAGACAAATCATCAAGTCAAAAAGACAAACACATCAGTCAGGAAGTAGATAGTTTTTCCGATATTGAAAAAAAAGCTTGCGGTACGTCGTTTCGCTATATGTTCCAGTTGACGGATCTCGTACTATTAAGCTGTGTGACACATCCAGGCATCGCATAAGTTCATACATGTCGATCATTGGCAAAGCATTAAAAATTTGGAAAGTTGCTCAGGATAACGTGGCATACATACATCCATCTTGGAAATCTGAGGAGGATTCTAAATGCATCCTGATAGGGTACTTGCAGTTTCTTTATTATAGCTCCCTGATGACAGGTCAACAACTTGAGACTCTTCCAGTAATCTTTGGGTTTGACAGAGCAAATGAAGAAAGCAGTATTGTATTTAAAACGTGACGCACAAACTGGAACATTCATGGAAATCCGGCCCTAAGTACAAAGACAACAGGTCAGGAAAACCGAAACATTGTGCTCAAATAATGCGGCGGCTGGCTTTCCGGCTCAGCAAAATGGACTTGCATATGGAGGAGAATCCCCTGTGATGTGAGAACCTGGACCAAGGGCAGGCCTTACAGGATGCGCCTGCACTTACGCTCACCCCTTTAAACTCTTTGAGCATCGAGTGTGGAGCAGATCTGTGAACTAGCATTGCGCCACTGAAGAATCACGGCAGTGAAAGTTGACTGAACTGCCAAAAATCCCGAGAACAAAGAGAGGATTTAAAGTGGCTGAAACAGAAGAGGGTCTCCTTTTACTTTCCTGCTCCTTGTAGCTATTTTCAGATTCCAAAAAGTTTCACTTGTGTGCAGGTCAGACAGAGTCAAGCCTGTGATACATCTTTTAAAACCTGCGTATAACGTCGCAATTTGAGAATTTCACCCCTTCTGACATTGTTTTTATTTTATTTTTTTCCTTATCCAGGAGCTCAGAGGGAAGATGGATAAAAAAGGCACCTCCCCAGAAGGAAACTGTTATTCCTTGCATCTTATTCATAAAATTATAAACTCACACTGAAGTATTTCTTTTCAGTCAAAGTTTTAGTTTAGTTGGTGTAAGTAATGAGTCACTTGATTCTTGGATTTTGCAGACTCTATTCTCTGGGCAGAATATGTGGTAACGCCTCCCTCCAACATCTCCCATTGGTAAGGTCAAAAACTACAGCAGTAATATTCAAATAATGTCATTGTAATGCACACACATGCACACACCGAAAGTCCATTGATTATTGTGTATAACACCAACGGTAACAAGTTGGGAGTTGGGAGTGCCTATCGGATATTTCCCATTGTTCGATCTGAAAATGTGATGGTTTGGTTTGGCGGAAATACTTATGGAACAAGGCAGTTGCTACATTTCCATTGACCATGTAACTGCGCAATTTGACATTTTAAAAATATATTCGCTTAATAAAAATATGCCAATTTAAAAAAATACACTCTTATTTTTACATAAAAAGTTTTAAGGTTGCGACAGACTGGCGACATGTCCAGGGTGAACCCCGCCTCTCGCGCGAACATTAGCTGGACATAGACACTGGCACCCCTGCTGACCCCTCTAGGGACAAGAGTGTTAGAAAATGGATGGATGAATGGATGGATGGATGGATGGATGGAAGTTTTAAGGTGTTTTTTCTTTGGCAGTATCTAAATTGGTTTGTTTCCCAAAACTGCAATGGAAACACTTTTTTGCATCTCGTCGTCGACAACCAGATGTTGCCACTGGCACAAATGATGAAAAAGAGAAAGACAGGAAGTAGTCGGAGGAGGATGACGCAGAAGATTTTTTAATGTTTTTAAACTTGACAAATTTATCAGATAGTTTGTCAATAAGTTTGATTTATTGACAATCATGTGATTTTTAACTGCGTTTCTAATTTAATGGACACACCGCAATTGCAAAATTGTGTTTTGTCGACCTTAGTGGAATATTCACAAAGTATTGTGTACAGTTGTAATGGAAACCCAGCTACATTTAATTTTTCCATGTGTCTTAAATCAGGACATAGGCCACTGTTGCAGCCTACAACCAACCCTACAATCGTCTTTGATGAAAATAGTCAACCAGTTCTATGTTGAAAGCTTTTTACCTCCTAAAGATTCTGAATCAATTCTTTATTGTCTCTTGCTTATCTGTTATATTGTTTTTTTCTGTTTTCTTCTAGAAAAACATCAGTTATTATTTAATTGCAAGCCTTTCACTACTATGCAAATAAAAATTTATCACACTCGTAGGTTTTGTCCAGCACAGAAAACATACCCATGATTAGATCTGTAGATCTTTCCAGGAATCCTAAAGCAGCGTAATCTCCCACACTACCACCATCTCCACCTCCGTAATATTCCTCATATTAGCTGGCTAGCTTCCGCCCCTGCTGCTGGCCACCTGCGCAACGTGACACACAGCACTGAATACCAACATCGTAACTAACCCCGGCATTATCGCCGTGGTTACTCAGCTGAGTGCAGCTGGAGAAAACAGATGCATTTCTAGTTCATCAGCTCATGTAGAATTCTCGTCTTTGTGATAATATGTTCATCCCTCCGTAACGCTGAATGATATTAGCATGCATTTATTATTATTTTTTTATATATATAAAAAAAATCCATTACTGTCACAGCTTAAAAATCAACACCCATGTTGAGGAAGGATAAAGGGATAACGCCAGGTTGATTATTCATTGCCTGGATTTTGGGTGATAGCTATTAGTCTCAGTGCATGAGAATAAAAAGCAGAGTAAACTCATGTTTGTCAGAATGTTGCCTTTTCACTTTTCAGATTGATTTCTAGTTTCAATTGTTAATTTATCAACAATTTATTAAAAAAAAAGAAAAAAAAAGGAATAAATCCTCTCTATTCCTATTGCATTACAAAATCATCCAAGAAGTAATTTCAGGATTTTTGTGTTTCAACTTATTTTGTTCTGCAACAGGCCAACTAGAGGCTATTTTAACTATTTTTTTCTTTTATTAAATCTGCTTTAACATTCCTTCTTAACAACGTGGAAACAAAACTGGAGTGGCGTCAGATATTAATGGTTTTAGGATTTCTCTTTTGTCACGAGGCATTTCTTCTGCTAACTTTGGAACAAAATGGCTGACTTTCTGTTTCATTTAAGGCAATGTAATGTTTTTTTTGGAGAGCTCTATATGTGTATTTTCATAACTCAAACTACGAGCAACTCAAACTTCAGAAACTAATCTGAAGTGCTGCCGTTTAGGTAGAACTAACTTTTAATACATGACACTTTTACAGGATTTAAGAAATGTTGTGACCTCCAAAAAGACTATTTCTTTGCATTAAGAACAACATTTTGCAATAATAAACATTTTTATTTTCATAAGCTTCCTCACCACCTTCAGAAGTCGGCTTGTTGTGCCCTAAATCCCAACAATGCTTTGTAGGAAAGCTGAAAAACGGAGATGACATTAATCACGCCAGCTGTGTTTTCACTGACTTTAAAATTGCGCAATTTGACATTTCGAAAACAAATTCCCTTAACAGAAGCACACCAATTTTGTAACAAAAAGTCACATTTTTGACATGAAGTTCCAGCGATGGGTCACAAGTCGTGATCAACAACTGGATGTTACTACTGGAGAAGACGAAGAAGACGACAGGAAGCGGTATGAGGATGTTTTTTAGTGTCTTATTATGTGACCAAGCTTATTCAAGTATGATTGTGACCGCATTCCTTGTTTTTTGGAAACATCGCCACTTCAAACTTGAATTTTCTACGCTTAGCAGAATATCAACAACATTTTGATCACTTCAAGTTATAAGCTTTAACTGACTCCTGTGCCATGAAACGGCAAAAGTAGAAAATCCTTCTTCAAACAGTATATATGAGAGACATGCAGCACCGGCTGATGGAATATTCCATTTTCAAGTATTATATGGATTACAGTATCAGCTTTAATCAATCCCTCCAACTACATATTTGATAGAATCTGTGTGTGGGTATTCTGGATTATCCAGTGCTAAAGATAATCCAATCCTATCCCTGCAAGCCGGTATCCACATCACTATTCAATGCTCAGTAAAAAAAAATAAATAAATGAAGAAGAGATTTATTGATATTTAATCACACACTAAAGGAACTGTCATTCCTTGTGATTGCTTTCAGGTAAAGTGACTGTTAGCACCGCTGCCAAAAGAAGCTCCAGCAGCAGAGAAAATGAAATCACACTGAGGCCAGTCTTGCTTTTTCATCACTATAAAAAAAAAAGGGCAGTTGGTATTATCCTCTCACAAGGAAAAAGGGAGAGGTGAACTGTCAGTGCGTAATAGACCTGATGTGGGACGGCGCTGAAAAGGTCACTGCTTCTTCTGGAGCTAAACCAGGGAGAACAGCTCAAGTGACAATAAGGTAATAGCATTTTTAGGCTTTATCAGACGTGTGCGCGTCCGAACAATGCTCCCGTTCTTTTACCTCCCGTCTCATTAGGCTCATTTGTGATCGCGGTTTTCACTGTGGTGCCTCCTTTCTGCAGTGCCACAAAACTGGTATTGGAAGCTGTTATGGACCAAAATGAAACCGAAGCCAAAAAGGGAAAAAAGAAAAAAAGAAAGAAAAACACAAGCATCAGGGAAAAGCGTCGTCGTCATTGTAACCCTAAGCTGGGAAGATAATTCAGAACAAATCATGCCTCAGTGGAGTACAGACAACAGTTGGCAGGGAGAATGGGGCTAGGGGCTTTGCTCATTGTATGGACTTGGCATAACTTTCTAGCATAACAAGATTAACCCTTCTTTTTATATGAACTATCTTTGGAGAATAAAAAGTGAGCTCATGTAATTCCTACAATCCAGAATGACCAAAAAAAAAAAAAAAAAAAAGAAATTGATTCAATAATCCAAGCGATCCCTTGGCAAAAGTCTCACACCGGATCGAGAGGAGACAAAAGGGGTTTGATATTAACTATTAACACCAGCAAATGTTAACACAGAGCAAGTCTTCTGTTTGCAACCAGTGTACTATGTGTCCTTCCCAGGCTTCGGTAGTCAGCGAGCTCTTTAATGAGAAGACTGTGAGTCAATATTTACCTTCCTTGCTTGGCTTGTGAGCGGTGACGCCAGAGGCCAGAGGGATGTGTGTCAGTGTGTTTGTGTGTTTATGAAAATGTGTGATTAAGACCTTTAGCTGACAAAGATGGCTGTGAATAAATGTTGGGCTGTGTTGCGATGACAGCTTCGGAGGGGGATGACGGAACAAACAATAATCCTTTCGGAGGGAAAAGAAACACCGCTCTGCGTTGCTACGTCTCATCGTCTTATTGATTCCGTCCAAGTGGAAGTCTAAGATTTATGCTTGGTTCGAGCTGCTATTGTTGTCCAGTTATTAAGGAATGCAAGAAAGAAAAAGGTAAAAACAACTTTCCTCATCATCAAGGTGCATTAAGACAGATCCAGGCTCTCTGTAGGCTTTCCAAATTTCAAACACACACACACTCTCTCAAGCAGATCCATCCTTGCTGACAAATTTTTCTGAGTTTCTTCTTAAGATTTCGAGTGTTTTGGTTGTAGTAATGTCACGTCGTAATGAGCGATGATTTATAAACTACAATAATGTCATTTTTATGACATGGATGTGATGATGTCACGTGACCCAGAGAGCACAGGCAGTGATTTCTGGCTGCACTTCAGGCCACTTGGTGGCAGTAACGCAGCTTTCACTCGCCTCACCAGTCGCTTTTAGAACTCAGAAGAAGAACTACAACAACAAGGCGCAATCTGTCACCGCTTAGACCATGTGTGCCAAACTCAGGGTTGCCATGGTGGGTCATCTATTTATGGCGATTTGTTTATGGACATAAATAGATGACCAAAAATAAATGGCCATCTATTTATGTATTTCTTTAGGGACACATAAATAGAACCTTCAAGATAACAGTTGTGAGCTTAACTATTATTTTTATCAACCAAATGAAATCTGTGTACAGCCAGATCACATCAGTATGATAAGAAGTTTGACATATAAATTTTAAGCAGTTTTTATAAAATCCAGAGACAGATATTTATTCATATTTTATCGCTTTGTTAATGGCTTCTATCAATACATTTGGAAACAACCGGCCCTTTGAGAACAGTCATGATCATAATATGACACAAAATAAAAATGAGTTTGACACCGCTGGTTTAGACCGTAACCTAGGTAACAGTTCACCAAGTGGTTAGCTTATCATTGGAATCCAGTGACTTTTCCAAGATTCATTGTTTGCTCATAGTAACGTCTCTAGAAAGTACTTTAGGCATCTGCACTAAAATACTAAAGTATACAATGTACTAAGTCCTTTAGTACATTCTTTCCCAATGTGTATCACAATGCCATACAGAACTTTGTTAAAAGTGGCTCAGTGTTCATTTCTTGCAGTAGAGACTATAAAAAAAACATTTGTTATATCAGAGTGTAATGGTGAACATAACTGTCCATCTCTTAACTGAAATAGCTGACAGAGATGAAACATAAGAAAAGTGTTTTATACATATTCACAAAGCCGATTAGTGAATCCCTTCTGCTTAATTATGAGCTACAAATAAAGAAAAAGCTAAACAAAATAAAAAACAATGAAACCATTGTGGAGCAGTACTGTGTCTCCTATGTATACAGATATAACCATCTGTAAGTGGTTATGTTACATTTGGGAGGAATGCCAACAAGGTTCTACGTTCTATAAATACCTCCATAGAGTCAAATAAAACAAACTTGCTTCACAGTTTAAAGAAAAACACTGTGGAATAATGCTACTTCACGTAATTTTATGTTTTGCAGCCAAAACATTTCTGCCCGATCCAGAAATGGAGATCAACTATGCTGATTCTAAAATAGGGTCACTAGTGTTGATGCTTGTCGTTTTCATCTTGTCAAACCAGATGCTGTCGTGTCAACCATGGTCAGCCTTGGCTTCAATTTAGCATGAAGGAACAAGAAAAAATAGCAGCCATTTTTAAGGAATGGGAAGTTAGAAAGTTCACCCTTGATCTCATCACTCTGTATAAAAAGCTGGTCGATATTTTCTGTTCTTTTAATTATAGGCAATCACCCTTTGCAGCATATTCTTTTACTCATTTTTTTGACCCAGTATGGCTTTTAAAAATGGCCATGCTGTGTGCCTGTTTACTCAATTTTTAAACAGGCACACAATAAACAGCATTCAAAAGTGCAAAGCCATTATATCCTCAGTGCTACGTTTCAGAATACTCCCATCTTCATTGCATCTTTTACTCATGAGCTGAGCAGATCTGAGACTTTGCATTTCCTCCATAAGTTGGGAAAACACTCACACAAGGGCTGTTTAAAATAGATAAACACAGGATAACTTTTAGCCTTCCTGTTGAGAGGCCTCGCTAAATGCTGATGAGCCACGAGCAACAACAATCTGCAACTTGAGTGACAGCATTAAAGCAGCAGGCACATCGGCAATCAGATGCTCATTTCCGAGTAATTTGATGTTGCTTGTGCTGTATTAACTCCATAGGTGGGCCTGTCTGTTTGGAGCGCTGAATTAGGAAATAAATGTCAGCGAGCCAGCTCGGTTCGCAGGAGATCTATAATGTAATAATGAATGTCACCTTGTTTGTGTGGAAACCCACACTGATGGCGTTTCAGTTCCTTCAGGTATTCTCAGGCCAAATACTCCCCTGCATGTTGGGATCAATACCTCCCTTTGACATGTTTGAGCTGGAACATTTCTGCAACTGTATTAACACACATTAAATAAGAAGCACGGCGTACAGGCTGGCAGAATGGTGATCAGTCCATGAAGAAAAGTAGCCAAAACACAGGAGTAAATACTGAAGATGGCTAAATGTGAAGCTGAGTTGTCAACACCTGGTAAACAGTTGAACTTGAATTCTTTATTTAGCAGTCTTCACAAACAGCAGAACTAATTTTAATGGGTTCAGAGAAATCAAACCCAACCGCATGGCAGTTTGGAGCAAAATGTTAATAAAAAAACTTTATGCTCCATAACATAAAAAACATGTAATGGAATGCAAACACAACATGACTCATTGTATCTGAGAAGTTGTTTAATCTCAACTATAGGTTTTTTTTTTTTTTTTTAAAGAACTGGTCCATCAGGGATTCATGCTACACTTTTGTGTCTGTCCATATGGTCAAAATGGCTAAATTATTATCAAAGGATCCCTTCTCTCCATGCCTTTTTCTCTCATCTTTCTTTTAATCAACATACAAAGAATCTGCTAAAAAAAAAAATAATGTCATATTCTTGTTTAGAACAAGGTTTGTGCCTCTCAAACTCAAGAAAGTGAGGTCTGATTTAGTTACTTTATTAGGATTTTCTGCAGTACAGCAGACCTCTGGTCCAGGGCTTAGACATCACAGTCACATGCAAATATCTAACATCCACAAATACTTTAGAACCCCTCAGAAAACACCTATAATAACATAATCCAATAGTTCAAACTCAATGCACACAGTAGAAAGTCTGTGTGCATTGAGCAAACACCTCAGCCAGGAAATAGAAAACGTAGGAATTTAGGATGATTCTACAAAACAATAACTTATTAAGTTAACGTTTAAGCTCCAAATGTGAGCTCTCTGTAAAATTTATGAAAAAATACCCCCTTTGATCTAGAATATGTACAATTCTGTGTTGAATTCCTGTTCCAAACTAAAACAGCTGACGGGTCACTTCGCTCGCACATCCAGGATACAATATAAAACATCTACAGCTAACAATCAGAACAGCGCATGTGGGATTTCCTGAAAACAGAACTGTTCCTCTCCTCGGCTCTGCAGCCGGAGGCTCGCCTCAGGTCAAAATTCTCGCTGTGAGTCGGAGACCACCTGACTGTTTAGGGTCAGTTTACTACATGGCTCCCTGGAATGGTCACTGGAAAGTTTACACCTTATTCTAATGTAATAATGAAAGCATGTTTGCGAGACATGCTCAGATAAATTTCCTTTTCAAAAAGAAATGGGAGATTTTACTCTATGAATCTTCTACACATAGTTTGATAATAGTGTTTCTGTCAGACATGTTTTCAGGAGGACAGTCCAAGCGTATGATGGCAACACTGTGGTTTTTAAACATGCAAAAAATGTCCAAGAAGCATCACTGATTATTACATCCCATATGAATCGAGTACAGAACAGATGTTTTAGAGATATTAAGTTAAAGTTGCCAAAAGCTATTTTTATCTACAAAAATCATTAAGTCATTAAGACCATAGTTAGCGGTTGTTGCTACTAGAATGCGTGTTAATTCTTTGATTGTTTCCCCCCTATCAAATATTATCGTTTTATCACAAACAGATCAGATAATAAATCAATAAAACAAATTTTAAACAAAGGCACAAATACATTTGAGAAAATTCTGTATTCTCAAGAACCATGACGTATTATATGCAGTCCTGACTGCAACCTCACGGAACACATGCAAGATCGTGAAACGACTTGGACGACTTGTGAAAAAGTGTTGGTTGACAAACAGGATGCCATCCCACAACAGAGTGTGACCAGTCAGGTAACCAGCCTGGGATGAGTCCAGACTGCTGTCGTTGTTTATGCTCCTCCCCCTAGAGAGGGCAGCGTTCAGTCACTGAACAAATAGTTAAATTGACAAAATGTCTTGTTTTTCTAAACTCCTGTCAGCGTTCCCTCCCCCGCAACCCAACTCTGCTGCTCATATAACAAATGCATTTTTATAACACATATGGCAAAACTTTAAAAGTAGAATCACGTGGATTTCAAACATTGTGTTTTTTTTTCTTTTTCTTTTTGCCATGAAACATTGTTATAATAAAGAAATAGTTGAATTTGAATATTTGGAAAGGCAGAGTTTAAGGCTTATCTTAAAATATAAATCTGAACGTTCATAAGCCTTTTATTTCCCTTTAAATTTGCTTTATACTTTTCATTCTATGTCTGTTTACGGTAAGTCAAATTTGCCGCCTTTATTTTAGCTGTCTTATAATCGTATCATCGACATGAGAGTACTGACTAAAACGACCCTGTTGTGGCACATTAGCAGAGTTTAACTATGCTGATTCTTCTGCATTGTCTCTTTTCAAATAAATAAACATGATTGTTAGTTGTCTGCTGATTAATTACTGTCATAATATAAAAGTAGTCATTCGCTTACATCCTAATTACATTGACTTGAGAACTCCTGGCTTGCCTGCATTTATACTTGGAGGTCAACCCAAGAATGAGGCAGAGGCCAGCATCAATTACAAAAACAATGGCCTACAGAGTCACAGCGCTGCTTTAATTACAACTCCTAATAGTAAAATGCAAACCTCTAACCATTACAAATTGCATTCTAATAGGATGATTAAAACAGGGAAGAACAGAGATTTTTTTTAAAGCACATCAATCTCTAAAGCAATACGGGAGGTTTACACTGGGACAACCTTTACTGTGGCATGTTGAGAGGAAAATGTTTGGTAATAATTAAAACTCTTTGGCTTATTGACTAATGTTTATATTAAACAATTGTCCCTATTTTAATCTCTCTTCACCAAATTTAATGAAGGAAAATACTTAACAGGATCTTTTTGAGGCATGAGTGAGGTCAGCAGTCAGAGTGATCTCTGTCTAACTGGACATAACAGAAAAGATAACACAGGTATATTGAGGTACATATTAGCTTTTGACACAATGTGGGGTCTATGTTTAGATGTGACGTGTTGTGAAATGGAGATGTACGTCTAAAGTCAGGTTTACTCATCCAAGCTGATGTCTAGATTAGCAAAAACAAAAAGGTTGAGTATTCACATATTCATATGTGGAATATAACTGAATATTTATCATGGAAAACCTGTCTTTTTGTGAACTTGTCCATAGTGCATATCAAAAACTGAAATATCTCATTGCACTGCTATCTGACATGCCAAAGGCTGTATAGGCCAGAATTTATTTTTCTTCACCTGTGATTGGCTGTACTCTACAAGACTGGAAATGGAAAGACTTTAGATGTTACCTTCTGCTGTCATGCTAAGTCGGTTTCTACTGTGGATATCATGACTTATTAAGAAATATTTGGTGTTTAGGCTATTAAAGCTAGTACTATTTTTAGAATAATACTCTCAAGTATTTTCAGATTTTAGCAAATACTCTACTTTAGGTTGACTTAGTTGAATAGTTCAAAAAGTCCACTCACACTGTCATGAGTAAGACCATAGGAACAATTATTTGTTCGAAATACACAACATGCTGTAAGTAGATTCTGGCTTATTATGCTTCATAATGTTCTTTCATACATCATGAGGATTTTACATACAATAAAATTATGCTTTACTTGAAGTATAGGCGGAAGTGTTTCAGGAATGTAGGAGGTTTGTTCTGTAACCAGTGAGTTTCTGGTCCAAACTCCACCCCCTTTGTCTCTTTGCCATGGTTACAAATATTAATCTTTACATAAAGATTAGTATTCAGGCTCTTCAAAAATATTAATATACATCCGACAAGCAGTTGCTGATTTATAGATGAAGTTGCATGTATAAATCTAATGTTAAAAAAAAAGCATGATAGAAACAGTGCTTTAGAGCAAATGAAGCATGTCTGCATGTTTACTGAAAGCTTGCTGATTTGTTTCAGAGTGCATGGAAAACCTTTCGGGGTGTGTATTTCCAGCGGCCATTGGACGAGATGCAGGGTACAAGCCCGACAGCTGGTCAGTCCATCACAGGGAACCCCAGAGGCACAACAGTCCGGTTAACCCAACAGCCATGTTTTAGACTGTGAGAGGAAGTATCTGGAACACATGGAGAACATGCAAACTCCACGCACA
Source organism: Brachyrhaphis roseni (assembly GCA_903066815.1). NCBI lineage: Eukaryota > Metazoa > Chordata > Actinopteri > Cyprinodontiformes > Poeciliidae > Brachyrhaphis > Brachyrhaphis roseni. Next base: position 11,139 of record CAEFZY010020499.1, on the reverse strand, counting down.
AAGACCCCCAGGGGCTGGGATTCAAAACCTGCACCTTCTTTCTCCGCCGTTCACCCCTTTCTTTTATTTTTGTTTTATGTTTTGTTGGCTCTAGTTACCTTTATTTGAAAGTAGCCCAACAGGAAAGAGGGTAATGAGAGAGGGGGAAGACATATGGCAAATGTCGCCAGGCCGGGAATCAAGTACCGCCACGAGGACTAAGGCCTTCATATGTGGGTCGTGCTTTGCCCCTGCGCCACCACAGCACCCCAACCGTTCACCCCTTTCCAGTTTTTGCACCATCATCATTCTCACCTCCCCCAAATTTCTGTTCCTGCCTTGGACACCTTCATATCCTCTCAGCCACCTCATTTTCCTCCCCTCCTCGCTCCATTTCAAAAGGACAAATGCTTCCTGCAGTCATTCTAGCCCTACATTGGTATTCTACTCTCAATTTAGCCGAGAGACAGGCAGCAGTGTATGCTTTTCTTCACCCAGACGGCAATCTTAGGTAAAGTACATGGACAAGAATGCGAGGAGAGAGGCTTCGAGACATTAAAGTAATTATGAAAGTTGGACTGAAAAACGGAGGGAATAGAATAGATCTGAGTGGCTTTTTCACTTTAACTCCTGAGTCTTGAGCTGCAAAAAGTAATAGTCAAGTATATACACAGTGAGACTTTGAGTCGCTGGATTACAAAGGCGACAATATGGCATCTCCGTCTCACCTAAGAAGGTTTGAAAAGGCTTTGATCTAAATGATGCCAGCTTTAGTTTTTCCACCTTAGGTAAATAAAAAGAAAGAAGAACAAAATATTTTTGTTTGGCTGGATATCTTTTTCCAGCGCTGTCAAAACTGAAGTGTGGGCCACGCAAAAAACGCGTCACTTCAAACAACCAGCACATAACCGGCGGCGATGGAGCTATCTGCAGTTCTTAGCGCTAATTACACGTCATTTCATCACATGGGAAAAGCTGCAAGATAGCGAGCGTATTGATTATTCCGAAAGTAATAATGCAACATTTATAAGTCACGGCGATAACGAGGGATGAAGAGCATTTTCCCACCGTACCCCCCACCCAGAGTACAAATGATCAAGATGGAGAGAGCAATTCCTCATGGCTACATGGGGAATTAGAGAATTCACAAGTAGGATGGGGGAGGGCGACGCAGACACATGAAAGCAGTAGAGGAGGGCGATAAGTGCAGGAGGAGGAGAGGCAGGACTGTGAAGTGCTGACAGCAGGTAAAGGGTAAGAAGATAAGAGGAGGAAGGGAGTCACCTCAAGAGAAGCAGACGGGGAGAGAGGTGAAGGGAGGTGGAGAGCAGATGGCCTTGAGAAAAGAAGGTAGGAGGCAAGATGGGAAGAATTTTATTCCAAGATGAAGAGAAACAAAAAAAGGTAAAAAAAAAAAAAAAGAGGATGAATGTGAAAAATAAGGAGAAACCACAGATATGGAAATGTGATGTGTCATTCCAGGGGTTTAAAACAGAAGCAGGTTTGACATGAGCCGACATCCCCAGAGGAAAGGCAGCCAGGAGCAGTGGGTTGGTTTGCAATAAAAGCAGGAGAGGAGTGAGGAGAACAAAGAAAAACACAACAATGTTGAGTGTCGGCACTGTACGTGATCTAGTATGTTGCATCTTTCCATATTTCATGGCACATATGGTTTTGAAATAAATGCAATATTGATGTAATGCTTACAAAATCTGAAATTTGTATTGTCCGAACAGTCCAGAAAAAGTCTTATCTTCACTATTAGACAGTTACAGTATCATTATGAAAAAAACATAAACTCTGTGTCAGGGATACTTATTATGACAAGTAACTAATTGAAGATGTCTTTAAACCTTGGCTGTGATTTACACCACTTCATCCAGCACTTTGTATTACACCTGATAATGTAAGGCTTTAATGCAGCTGCTCAGCTCATTACACAAATTTGCTCAATTTCCTTGAGCAAATTTGATGGCAACTTGAATCATTGATTCTCTTGAAGATTGGTGACCTCTGCCCCTCAGAATCCACTGACTCAACTGTGATAAAGCGCCCTGTACACCTGTGGCCAAAGAAGGGATTGGAACACCTTTACTCTTTTTGAGAAGGTGACTCAATCAATTTGGCAATATGGTGTATGTAAACTTCTATAAGTTCCACTTTTGGAATTAAGCGTCTCAGCATTCCTCTGAAATCTCCAGGTGGTCACTGGTATCTGAACCAAGGCACATTGATACGGGCTTTTTTGCTGGTTGTGTTTAAGCAATGAAATTACCAAATTTTACTTTGGTTATCATTAGAGTTTTGGAGAGAAAAACTGTTGTACGCATCCAGTATGTCAAATTCTTAATGCTACTTGGCTCTTAACAGCATAACAGAACGTTGTTCTGAATATGTTCTTCAAACCAAGTCAGACAATACTTTCACCTGCAATTTTACTTCAAAAAAGCAAGACTGATGCCCAAATTGGTACCACACAACAACATAAATCCAATCAGCACAGACACATGCACAGTGAGACGGGTCCTTACCTTCCTTGCAGTACTTCCCCCTGAAGCGGGTGTGGGTGCAGTCACAGTGAACTTCTCCATACTGAATTGAGCAAAACCCTCCATTGAAGCACGGGTTTTGTTTGGTGCAGAGGTACTCCAGGTCGCTCTCAATGCCTTGGCTGTTTAACAGCGTGGGTGGCATCTCCCCCACCTTCAGATTGGTGATTAGCCCCATGAAGGGTGGCTCATACTTCACAGTGCTGGAGGTCAGAGCAGAGAGGCGCACATCAAGAGGGATCCCACCCACGAATAGGTCGCTGACCACCGCCATTTCCTTCCTCTTTGATTTGACCTCGGCCACTTTTGTCTCGCCGTCCACCATTAGCAAAGTCTCGCGAAAATTGCGGGTGAGCAAGACCATGTGCCAGCGGTCATCGTTGACCCGCGTCTCCATGTGCAGAATGGCCGGCTCGGCACAGTGGATGGCGAAACGCAGCTGAAGGCGGCCGCCGGCGATAAGCAGCTCCAAGAAGTCACAGTTTCCACCGTCGTCCAGATAGAGCACCAAGGCCTGGCTGACGTTGGTCTTGAGACTGAAGCTGAGCTCACCCACGGATCCAGCTTCCCAGCGGCCATAGCGTGCGTACTGGCCTGTTGCCCCACCAAATTCCAGCATGTCCACGGTAGCTAGCATGCTGAAAAGGGCCAAAGGCCACAGGGGCCAGCATAGGAATCTTAACACCCTTGTCATACTAAAATTTCCAATGTTTTCTTTGCCTTTTTCTGATGCTTTGTAGTCACAAAGCCAATCCCCAGTTTTAATTTATATAAGCTATAAAAAAAATTTAAACAGAATATAAAACTTGCTCACAGGAGCCCTATGCCAAGTTCCCAAGCCGACAAACAGTATCTCCCTTCACTTCCTGTTACAATAACTCTCGTCCTTATCCTGACTCTTTCCTTCGTTTCTCCATCAGTTGGTGCTTCAAAGTCTTAAGAAGTAGCAGGAGGGTAAAAGTGAAGATATAACAATTTTAATCCAGTGAGACGCTTTGAAGGGTCCTGCGGTACCTTGGACTAAAACGTCTCTAATGTCTAGATTTTGAGGAAATTTCCACAAATTTTCGATCTGTGCCAAACACTTTGGGGGAGAGTGTTCTTGTCAAGAAAAATACAAGGACTTCAGGTGGCAGCTTTAAAGAGTATCAGCTGCAGAGTACAAGAGGTTCATAATTTCCCCATGACCTCCCACTTTTCCCAATCCTTAAGATTTATGTAGGTATCGGTTCCATGATTGTAGCAGCAGCTTGCAGCCTAGAAAAAAGAAATAGAAAATAAATATAAGTTATGCCAACACTCTATCAATTGATCAGAAAAAAAAAAAAAAACTATCCAAAAGAAAATCTACTTCATGTTTTAAGGACGTATTGAAATATACTGAGATGTCATTACGGAGCTTTGTAATAAAGTTCAATGTAGGGAGCGATCAGAAAACTTGTGCCTTTACACAGAAATAGTTCATGTTTAAAAAGCATGCCCTTTCACTGTGGCACACACACAAATACACACCAGACATGCGTTTGCAAACACACACATCATTAAGTCCAATGTAATTCAGAGTGGAGTGCTGCAGAGTCAATAGCTATGTGAATAGCAGATCTTGACCCTGGGGCTCAACCTGATCCCCAGCCATTAATTCTTGAGTGAGATTTAATTTCCATCACAGACAGTCTAAAATTAAAGCAAGACTCAACTCTGCCCATGCCTTTCCCCCCCCCCCCCCCCGCTGCCCTATACTGCTTTAATGTGACAATAACAATCATGCCTGGATAGGAAAAAAAAAAAAGGAAAGAGAAAAAGAGAAACTAACAGAGAAAGAAGCAGCGTAATCGTGATCTCAAAGCACAACATGGAGGAAGATTAGGAAGGACACAGAGAGCAGCTGGAAATGTGGGAGATGGACTGTAAGAGATGGGTCTTGTTTGCTACCATAAAACAAAAAGAATATTAACTGTATTCAAAAGGCTACATAATGAAATAAAAACAACAATGAACAAGTTCTCAACTCTGTTTTCTTCAGACATATCTGGACAGTAAAAGGTAATAGTTAGCTTATCACTCCTTATATTATATATGAGCGATAAGCGATTAGCTAAGAAAAACTTTTTCAAAAGTCCATTTAAAACTGACACTTTTCTGTCACGTGGTTTTAAACTACAGTAAAGGAGGACAATATGCTCTGTTAGCTGTTCCATATTATTTCTGTGTAATGAACACATAGCTAAAATTAGAGCAAAAATATTGTCTTTTTCAGAACATCATTAATCAATGATGTTCATTGCTAAGTACTTGCATTAACCCTAATGCATTACTCAAACAATATTTGCACTATTGCTAAAGCACTATGCCAACACAGCATTTAACCAAACCTAAAGCATTAATTTCGGTTAAAATCATTTCTGCCCTTGAAATACTACATCCCTAAATCACCAATTTAACTTTGAACTAATTTACAAGTTTTACAAAGCTCTTAGATATTCTACTTATGTCCATGTCGTTTTTCTCTACTGTCTGTTTTATTTTGCTCCTGTACGTTTCTTCTTTGACGTAAAGTTACTGAGAGGGAGTCGGTGGCAAGAAGAACCTGAGGAGAGGAAACGGAACAGCTGAATACACAGTCTTCACCACTTCAAAATAAGAGCATGACTATAAACTACTTGAAGAAAACTTCACCACAGATGTCAAACTTTATTCCACTGAAGGTTTATAACACAGCCAAGAAAGTTAGCAATTTAAAATTTAGCCAGAAAAAATTACTTAGGTGAAGCTGTGTGCGTAAAAAACGTTAGCTCACGTTAGCTCCGCTATTAGCGCATTACATCTCCAGGTTTTTTTTAAAATGATAACATACAACTAGTATGGAGCATTTTTATATCTGTAATCAATCTGAAACTTATAAAATGTAATATGTCAGACTGAATCGGATGATTTACATATTTGAGGTTGGTGGGTGCTAGTTGATAGCATGTTTCTATGTTCTCAGAGAATCACATGATGAGTTGGTGCAGCTTAGAACCTGCATGGTCTAAGCAGCTCTACATTATTATGAATACTTTCCCCTAATCCCAAAATCCCATCCCATAAAGAAAATATATAACCCAATCAAAAATGTACTCAATACAAGACCTTATGCTGTGTTGAGCATAAGGTCAACACAGCATAAGTGTTGACCTTATGCTCAACACATATCTCATATCTCAGCTGAGATACAGCATCTCAGCATCTCAATGTTGAGATGCTGTATGGCATCTCAACATTGTGCCATACAGCGCTGCATTCAAAGGATAAAAGGCTGGTTTTCACTTCTATTATTAAGCCAAATAAAGCAAAATAATATACAATCAAACACCCTAACAATATTAAATCTGCTTCATATCAACAGCATGTTTTAAGTTTCTCACTGCAAAAAAAAAAAACAGCCTGAAGTCAGTCTGTGCAGATCTGGTGCAGAATCTCCCTGACAAAGATGAAAAATGTGATACGGTAAACACTTAAGTCTAGATTCCACAGGGAGTTTGTTTTGGTTTTGCTATGCTCCATTTTTTAAGCCCATTAAATCTCTCTTTGAGGTTTCCTCCCAGGAGGAGCGTTTTAATGGAGTGCACACATAAAGGCAGTCAAATAGCTGTTGATGTGCACTGCTCCAACCATCTCATTTGGGTAAACCGTGCCACAGGTTGGAGTGTGGCAGTAAAGAGGTCAAGTTGGCTTTTGATGCTCATGAGAGAAAATAAGGTTTACATCCTCCCTGGTTCAATAGAGCTGAGTTTAACATGTTTAATGGGTTGAAGAATCCCTTTAATATTTTTTTTAGAATACATTACATTTATAAATGAGGATCAATTGGGACAAGGCAGCTTCTGAAAAGCGAATACGAGAGATAAAAATCAGTCCATGTGTGTCAACAATTTCCAGAAAATAGCATTTTTACTATTCTAATACATAAAACAGATATGTGAAAAGGTTTATTCCCAATTTGTTTGGGAATAAATCAGGCAAAAAAAAAAAAAGAAAACTAATTGCTAAAGAACAAGTAATGATATATATGTATCTTATGAGTTGAATAACTTCATCTGTAAACTTTCCCTTCTGGGTGATTACAGTCTCAGAAATTGCTGAGATCGGATTTTCTGCGTTCTAATCATTGCTGCTTTTGTCAATGTTGAAATTCAGTCAGTCCATATTTCAACCATTTATTTCCTAATAAGCCGGGAATAATGATGTGTTCAGGAAAGTGGGAATATTGAATCTCATGGACACCAATCAAAGATTTCAACGTATCTGAAGCGATGCCATGGAGTAACCTTATGAGTAACCTTTTCTTTTTTATTTTCTCTACTTGTATTTGAGAATGCAAGACACTTTTGAGCAGGTTTGGATGAAAAACATGGTGTTGAAATGTTATTGTTGCAATGTCGTAGCAGTTTCATAATGTTCATCATTTTTTGAAATTTGCGCATCTTTTTCAAACTGTCAACAGCAGACTGTCTTAAGTCAGAGACCTCTTCAGGATTGAGACGATACTGACTGCTACAGAAGACTATTCCTACCCACAATCACCAGAAACTACTCAAAAACTCTTTGAATAGTAATATGAGTTACAACAACTTCTATTTTGCCTTTGGGATTAATGAAGTATTTTTAATTGAACTGAATTCATATTTATTATGATGTACTGCAGGTTTCTAGTTATGTTTTCCCCTCATTGTTATATTTCCCTTTTTCTCTCTTTTTTTTTTTTAGCAAATTATTTACTAAGATCTAGTTCAGCTAGGGAACAATCAACAGTTAAAATTCTGTCCAACTGGCTTAATATTATAATCTAAATTATTGGATGCAAAATTGGAATGCATGGCACGTGAAATACAGAAGCCTGCCAAATACTGCCTCCAAACAGTCTATTGAAACACTTATGGTGGTGGTGATTAGGATTTGATGCATTGTGCAGTTCTGGTTTTTGATGTTCTTCTTTGAGAGAGCACTTCCAAGCTGGCATCCTCTCTGTCCAAATAAATAAAAGCTACAGAGTGAAAAGCTTTAAGCAAACCCTAATAGGCTGATTTTATGTGATCCTGTTCTTGTCCAGGCTCCTTGTCAAGTTCTTTGAAATCAGTTTTTGAATGAACATTTACATTTTTAGTGGGAATCAACTTAGGATTCACCCAGTAAACACAGCAGTCGATAACAGAAGTTAACATTTTTAAAAGACAGGATGTTAACTACAGTACATTGGACCCCTGAATATTTGTGGATCATTATTCAACTATTTCAGGATTTTTTGAAAAAACCACATATTCACGGATTTTCTGTAAAGCTAAAATATTTACAAATACAAAAAAAAAAAAAAAAAATCAGCTACTTGATCTTCCCCAGGTGATAAGTACATAGCAAAAAACATTTAAATAAGTAAATAATAATTATAATAATAAGCGGACCCAAAACAGAACTTTGGGGTACCTCACATATTAGATTTATAGACTCTGACATGTGATGTATTTGAATTTCTGTTTGAAATGTTCTAGATTTGCGGTTCATAGAAGCTGAATGCCGTTTCTCCATGTTTGGTTCTGGAGATGCAGAGCCGACCAGAACCAGAAGACCTGAGTGGTCTGGAAAGGTTTTCCCAATATACAGTGAAACTGGAAAAAGTAATAAAAATGTGTGTGAATAACAATACTTTACAAAAACACAAAATGGAACATTACGACTGAACATAGAGTGAAATGCGTCTCCTGCAAATTCCAAAACAACTAGGTAATTGTGAACTTTACGTTTCCTTACTGTGAAACGATACAAAGTTGGCCGAGTTCAGCCGATGTTTCATCCCTCAGTGACAATCATTGTCCCTTCACTGTGTTCCTTTATGAAAATTAACTGCCCACATCTGGCTTATTGCTGCTGCATCCATCTAGTTTTACGACAGAGGATTCAGAATCTTCAAGAAAACCTGTCAATTCTCTCAACAGGAACAACAACAACAACGCTCTCTCAAATTATGCATCTAAAGAACAAAAAAAAAGTTGGTAGAAATTCACCAAGATTGAATCTTCCCCACCGTCATCATAAACCATCACTAGACATTTTGTCCACACAAAGCTCTTCACCCCTCAGAATAACTCAGGAGTCATGTGAGCCACCGTTGACCCATTTCCTCTCTCATCGCCCCCCTGGGGAAAAACTCTCATAATCTTGACAGACTCTGTTCCAAAGTGTCCGCGGCTACGTTCAAACTGCAGTGCAAAGTGTCCCATTTCTTATTTTTATTTCCTCACTAGCGACAAAGACTGGATGTCATTCAAACAATAGAACATACAGAGACGCAAGTTGCTCTTACACGCCAAACAAAAACAAAACTCACTTGCTGTTAAGGACTGACAAAATTCCAACACAACAATTAAATACATGTAGAAAAGATAAACTGACTTGTCAGATGAAAAGGGGAGTATAGACCTCTCTGTCTCTATACTCTGATTCCGTTTGGAGGAATTTAATACCTGCTTTTTTTTTTCCTGCAAATGCAACAAGCATTTTCCTCTGCACTCGCGGCGTGCCTTGGCATAAATGTGTTTTCATATTTAATCCAGCTCTTGCCGAGCTCCGCCTTGGCCCCGGGTCTTTAGATTCCCCCACAGACCGGCGCACACCTGTTGCATGGAGCGGAGCCAGGCTTTCATCTTCTTCCTTCGGCAAACACTCAGCCCACCGACGATCAGATTAGGCCTGCTTCGAGTAATTCGCTATCCGTCAGTGCTAAAAGGAGCTCACCGTGTTGCGCTGAACGTGTCATTTGGAACTGTAAATATGACGACCGCACACCTTTCTGGTACCATAAAGCGACTGGAAGGATAATAGAGACGTAGCTCAAAACAAAAAAAAGAAGAAGAACATGTGAAACTGGGCGAACCAAGGAGTTTGTAGAACACAGACGTTCACATGAACACAGGCAGGCACTCAAACAGCATATCCCAGCAAAAGTCATTCATCTAGGCGTGTGAGAAGCTCACTGGTGTACCATCAGTCAGCGTGAAGTTGCTGCCGTTGCTACCACTGAGCTCTAATTACCCAGAGCAGCATGTGAAGCTGCTTTCAATATTTCTGGTCAAGATGGAAAACATGGAAAAGACATTAGGAGACAGGGAACAGCAAAGTTAAACATAATAAGACGTGCTAGGTCTTAGCAATGAAAATATCAAATTACTATTGCTTTATGTTCTCTTTTAGACACCATATAAAAATCCTAACAAGGTGGTAGGTTTAGATAAATGCCAAGGTACAGTAAATGAGCATGAGGTGAAGGAAACCATCGATCCATAGAACTTAAATCGACAAAAACAAAAACTGTAAGACATTAATATCAGCCTATTTTTGACAGGCTTATTGAATGACCTCAACTTTTCGGTTTTGGTTGTTCTGTTGTTGACTGAATTTAGGAGTATGTCAAACACTGTTCTCATCATTGGAAGAAAAATGGAGGAGGACTATAGCCACCTTGGCATAAACACACCAAACAGGAGATGCAGTAGTTATACTGCAAACAGGAAGTGTACAGAGATCTGGAACGGCTTCAAATACAGCAAATAAATCAAGTTTAGAGCTGCAAAAGTCACAAATGTTGTGGTCTGTTAGGTCTTTTAATACCACCAGGTTGTGTTAATAAATGCTGTCTTAATTTCCATTCAACTCTATTTTCCTGCCTACTGAAAATTGAGAGTTCAGTGGATAAGAGTTCAGATTGATGATTGTGTAAAACAGCATTGCTAAATTGAGGTGGTAAAATATAGCATAAATACAGGGATACTGGGATAAGTACCACCATCCATTTGGTTCAATCGTCTATAATTTTCGAAAAAACAGAACAAAATGGGGAGTATCACAAAAATATCTAAATGAGACATTTACTGTGTCAAAAATAAGTATGCATTGCCGATGTTTCAAGTTTCCTCTCGGAGAAGTCTGTCCGAGAGGAACAGACTTCTCTGTCTCTCTGACAGTTACATATCAACTGTCAGAGAGAATCCAAAAAATAAGTCTAGAAAATTACAATGTATGAGTTAATGTGCGTTTTATTGAAAATGAAATAAATGTTTGTTTCTATTGTGTATAGTTTCACTGAAGGAGTCTCAACTTCTCAGAACAAAGAATAGAAAGGCTTTTAGAAACACAAATCAGTTTTTTTCACAAACGTTGAGCACACAAAGAGAATTTGACTTCAGTTCCACTTTGCTCTCAATGAAAACGTCTTGCATACAATCATATGAAAAGAACAGTTGGGAAATAGAATTTGGCTTTCTTGAACAATCCTTTGTAAAGCACCACTTTTAGCAGCTTTTAGCATCAGTCTCTCATCAGCTGAGGATTGCTACGTTTAAGCGCTGCGGCGCGCCTTGATTCTAACTGCAGGTTTGACGAATAACAGAACAAAGGATGAGATTGAGTCGACAAAGAACCAGACTAACTCCTAAAGGAGATCAGGAAGAAATGGAGCGCATAAAAGCCTGGTGGGGGGGGGGGGGGGGAAAAAGGGGGAAGCAAGCGCCCCACCACAGGACCCCCCCGCCGGTTTCACCCACGAGGGCCCCCACCGGAGGGACACACGCCCCCCCCACCA
>CAEFZY010020494.1:0-97576 GCA_903066815.1 Brachyrhaphis roseni | reverse complement strand
TGAGTGGTCCAGTAGGGATTCTTCTGGTATGTGAATATATATTAATTGATCCAGATGCCGAAAAAAGATCTAAAATGACTCGTTGGCCGACTGCTAAATCAGAAGCCAACTTCAGATTTTCTTTCACGATTTTTTAAAATCAACAATAAAACCCAATAATAGGGATTTTTGTTTTAGTCAAATATACAAACTGCAGGAAAAATCTAAAAAAAAAAAAAAAAAAAAAAAAAGATTCTGGATTAGTATAGAATATTAAATGGAAATATGTAAAACTTTAAAATCTGATGTGCTCAGTGTTGAGCAACTGGGTTTTGACAGTGATTGGTATGTAGGTTCGTCTAGTATCCTGATATTCGCTGGACCCTTCGTAGTGATGTGAAGCTGCGGTTCAGTACTGAGGACGTGTGCTGCTGCTAAAGGCATCAAAGCAACACCGTGTCTTTCATGTCTTCTGCTTTTCTCCCTGATAAGGATGCTGAGAGGAAGCACAGAGAGGTGGTTTCCATTTATCGGATTCATCTTCTCAGGGCAGCACAGGTGAGTTCCTCTCTCTCAAAACGCTGCAGACTTTATGCTAAACCAGTTTTTCACATTTTAGAAATGTAAAATTCGATCATAAGTGTGGTTATTGATACCATTTGGCTTTACGGGAGTTGTGGAAGATCTTTTTCTAACTGTATCTTTCAGGGTCACATGGATGAGGACGTCCAGGCCGTCTTACTACAGATCCTCCGTATGAGAGAGGAATTCGTCTGTTGAAGTTTCCAAAACAAAAACCAACAAAAAACTCTGCCTTCTCCAATTTACTCATCTATATTTTTCTAATATAGCTATGAAGAGAAACAAGCAATGATTTCCAATTGTTTTTTTCTGAAATCTGTTTGTCTGTAGTATCTCTGCACCTTGATTCTTGGATATTTAAATCGGAAAGCTGTCGCTGCAGATTAGGAACAAACAACTTTTACAGGTACAAAAGTCTGTCGCCGTCAAACTCAAGACGTGTTTGCTTTGAATTACCTAAAGAAACATCTCAGTTCCAGCTTTAAATTCAGTTTATTTCTTCTTCATGATTCATTTTTGTAAAATCTTTTGGAATAGAACCAGCAGTTTTGGCCCTTTTAGTTCAGTAATGTGGAAATTATTTGAAATGTGGGTTTGTTTAGTTGTTTTCTTCCCTCTTTTTCTTCATGACACACTCCTAAATGCTCAGCTGAAATGAAAACTGGACATGATCACAAGACTACTTTCACATTCCCACCTGACAGTCGACACTGCAGAAAGTTTTCATTGTTTATTGAAGTGTTGCTACAAAACAATTTAAGGACAGGTTCATATTTTAATTATCTACTAATGTTGCTGTAATTATTCCTTCTGATTGTAAGTCAGTCAGAAAATATTAAGATATGCAAACTTTGTTCTACAGTGAAACTTTAAACTGTGTCTCACATGAACAAAGTCAGAAACTCTGGATTTAAAATAGTCAAAGGCAACAATCTGAGTTTCAGTTTTGCTATTTGTGCTACAACAGAAAATGTTTAAAATGTTGCAGTTATTTTTAAAACCTTGAATGAAATGTTTTGATGTAAAATTTAAATTTTTATCTCCTGATTATTTCTTTTCAGAAAAGATGCATATATTTATTTCCCTCTGTGCAACTTCTGGGTTCATACGGTGAAATCCTTAAATTTTTGGAGAAGTGTGGAATCTGTTTTAATATTTGTAAGGTGTGGATAAGTAAATCACGAGAAAGAAAATTAGTGTGGCAAAATTTCTGAATTTCAGGATTTCACACTTGATTAATTTGATACAAGGTAAATGTGAATAAAAAAGCCCTTGTGTGTTAGATTCATATTAAAAATTAAAGGCTTTTTAAATTTGCTTTATTATGTTCAACATGCTGAGCAATAAATACACACCCATACAAAATAAAAAAAGATGTGATTTCAACACTTTAATGCTGCCAAACCACTTTAAATAAGCGTTTTACACTTGTTTTGTTGCTTAAAGCATTAACAGTACATTTGTTAATCCAGGTCAAATTTCAAAGTGTTTGAGACTAGAACTGCAAACCAACTTCAGCATCAAGTTATATTAAAAAAGAACTAAACTGAACTAAAAGAACTACCTGGTAATATCAGAAATTGAAGTCTGCAGCATTAGAGTTCTGAAAAGAAAACTGTATATGATTCTTGTAATGGTGGAAAATATCTTAATTCGAAGCCACTTCTTAGTTATCAGAGCTAATACTAAATTTTTTATCAGCATGAAATTCTGGATCTTACATGGATCCAGAAGGAATAGCAACTCCTTTCAAAATAGGACTCGCACAGGCCTGTGACATTTTAAAAATATGAATCTGTCCTTTAACCTGTTTCATGTCTGTCGCTACATTTAATCGACTTTCTGTGAATCAGACTCAATTTTATGACGCCGCTTAACCAGTTCTGAAGGTCCAAACTCAAAAGACTACAGGGAGTCAGAGGTCGATTTGCAGCCATTTGTGTCCATCAGTCGGATTACATGAGGCTGTGTGCCGATGATGCCGGGTTGGAGTCTGTGCAGATCTGCTGTTTCCTAAAGTTTGCAGTGAAATGTTCACTTTTTTTGTTGAAACCAGAGCTCCCTCTAGTGGTAAGACTTGGCAGGCCAAGTCGATAGACGACGTAACCATTGTAGCTCAGGGGCATTCAGTTGTTTTTCAAAGCTCTAAGTTCTGCACGCTTAAATTTAAGAAGAAGGAGAATAATTTTAATATTTAAAATGTAAATGTAAAACCTAATCCATAACCACATTAATCGTATTTTTTGGGGAAAAAAAGGAAAAACTAAATCTTGTCTTTTATCTAACTCCTGCTGCAGTAAACTCAGAAGCTGCCTTAAAGCAACAGGTACCCCTGAGCCAGCTTTGTGTGACTACTGATGCTGTTGTGTTGTTTGTGATTTTGGAGCAAGTCTCTTTTTGCCTTTACACTTTGTACTACTTTAATTACTTTACGACAGTCTGATGAATCAGATAATTCAGCAGGTCTGGAAGTAGAGCGGCACAAACATGTTCAGAGCAACATCTGACAATTTAAGAATCAAAATGGAGAAACCCTCCTATTGGCAGTAACTTGAAACACTCCTGTCTTCGGTTTGGAAAGTGATGGTAGGTGTGTGGTGTTCTGCAGGTTTAAAGGTCTAACGCTAATATTTTGGGATATGTTTCGACTGCAAACTGAACCCATGTCTGCAGAACTCTACTGTCCAACCGTTGTGGTAAAACTGGATGATTATCTTTAATAACACTTTCTGTTTGTTGAACATTCATACGTCAATAAAAGTGCCTAACATAGAAAACTACATGCTTGTCAGCGCCTGATGTTCCTGTGATTTTGTCACCAAAAATAACAGAATCACTAAGAAATAAAGATTTAAACCTGCAGGAGTGTAATTGTTATTTTGGGCCAAGCTGGAGTCATGATCTCTCTGAGGCTAATTTATTTAATTTAAGTCACCTGAATGGTTCTCTGATGCACAAACTACTTTTGCCAGGAATAATCTGTAGAAAATATTTGTAGACACAATTAAAGCTACTCGAGTTTCTCTTTACAATCTCAACTACATTGTATAAAGTGTCTATAAAAGGTATCCCACTCCTATATTTAGTAATATATAATATTTTACACTTTTTTTTTATTGCTTTTACATATCGATCATAAAAAACAAAAACTATGCTTTTTTTTGTACAAAATCACACAAAAAAAGATAATTTCTACAAAAATTGTAGTAAAAATATATAACAAAATGAGCATAAATGTCCATCCCCTTTATAGTGACCAATGTAATTCAATAGAGATCCAGATGTTTGATTTGATCTGAGTGGAATGGAGATGACCTGAATACAGTGACTGGACTCATTGTAGTTTAAAGACGGTTTTCCTTTTGGGATCAATAAAGTATTTTTGAATTGAATGTGAATAGAAGTAAGGAATGAAATCACAGAATCCAGATGTTAGACCTGTCCACAGGGATTTTGTGCTATGATTGCAGCCAAGGGTACGCCTATAAACTACTGACTTGAAAGTGCTGATTAATTAAGCAATCCCTTATTTATGGTACATATTTGTATTTAATTCTTTATATGTTGTCAAAATCAGCTTTCACTTTGACAGTGGTTTATTTTTTTGTCAAAAAAGCCTAATTTTGATTGATTTTGTAATTGTAATAAAAGATAAAACATCCGAGTGAGTGAACACTTTTTATAGACAAGTTTGTTTCCTGGAACATGTAATCAGTTTTATGTTTATACAATCAGTATTTTATTGTGTAAAGGTTTGTCATAAAATGAAGAACCTCTTAACTGAACTTGTAAACACACATGCCTCCTGTGACATCGCATAAGGCAACTGATTGTTTTTTTTGTTTTTCCATTTGCATTATCATTGTTTTTTTTTTCCCCCCTCACCATTTAGTCAGATTTTTCAAACAAAATTGTCAGTTAAAGGTGTTAATTTTAACAAGACTGAAGGGATTTCAGGAAAGATGGGAACAATAGAAGATGGACAATAAAATACCCAACATGGCCTCCAGTGTTCCTACCTGATCAGCCTGACTGAACTTGAGACGGTCTGCAGAGAAATTGGACCACAAAATGGTGAGTGAAGCTTCATTTTTGTTTGTTTTTTGGTTTTTAAAGAGAAATATACCTCTAAATGTGGTTTGAAAATCATGAACGTTAATGCAGCCTGCAGTGGTTTTAGGGTTGGTGAGCGCTGACGTCAGTTTGCTTTGCCTTCCTCGCTCTCCTACGTTCCCTGGCGGCGGCGGCGGCGGCGGCGGCCGAGGAACGTTCATGTGGTTTCACTTTAAGTCCAATCAGCCCAGGAATGAGAGCGAGGATCTCTCTGGTACACAGCGCCCACTTTTATCCTGGAGTCTGCCCCTATATTGATTTGTCTGTTTCTCTTTCTGACTTCAATAGATTTATTTTTCATCAAAGCCTTTATTTTTTTTAAGGGGCAGCCCGAAGACAGAGGTCAGGACTGAATGTCAGATGAAACTCATGGCGTGCGCACTCACTCCGCAGGTGGGAGATTTTTCGTTTTCGGGAGCAAAATGTGGCTAAATAAACCGAAGTGATTGATTATGGAAAGTAGTTAAACTAAGAGCTAATCCATCTGTTGTTTCACCTTCTGTTCAGGCGTACACACACCCTCTAACCTCTGCAAGGTTTGTCCTGAGTTTCTTTCAGCAAATCTGTCTGGTCCTCCTCCTTCCTCTGTTTTATGATGCTCTATTTTTGCGGTCTGGCCTGAATAAGCTGTTCTCAGCATTCATGGCAAATACATTTCAGTCTGTTGCTAGAAATCTCTTTAATCTTATTTCCAGTGTCCTAATCAGTCCCATGCATCCACTTGCGGCAGTTTGGTTAACCATTATAACCCCCTTTCCTCACCGCAGAAGAAAGAAAAGGGAAAATGAAAGAAAAAAAAAATAAATAAATAAAAATCCCATCCTTATGAAATTTGTCGCCCCGAAAAGGATCAGACAGTATTTATGTTGGATTGGGCCCCGGCCGTCCGCTGCGCGCCTGCTGAGTGGTGAGCTGGCTGGGGAGCCAGGCGGGTGGTTATATACACATCAAACACACGCCCACGTATTTCCTCGCAGCCCTCTGAGCTGTCATGAACATTTGCTATCTAACGCAGCAGTCTTCCACCTCAGTGGCTGCTCATTTCTCTCCCCCACGCTTGGTCTCTCCGGAGGAGCGGCTGCGGTTCACCAGTCATACACGGGGCCACAGGGGCCTTTCTGCATGTCTGCATTGAGATAACTTTTTGTTGTGACTGTGCCGCGTGTTAAGTACAGCACTTACACTCTGATCAGCTTGGATAAAAGCGCTGGTGTTCCCCTTGGGAGTGTTGCAAGGAAAGACCAACCGATTAGATTTTCAATAGTTGACACTTTCAGGTCCCAGTTAAAGGAACTCTCTTTGTTTTTTGTTTTTTTCACATTTTTGGAGCCGAACAGTTCTATTGACCAAACCTGAAATGTTTACTCAGAATGAGAAGCGAACGCAGTACAAGGTAGCGTCGGTATATTTGAGCTGAAGGATTCATTTGAAAATGAAAAGCAGACTTTGGACTCTGATAACCTTTGCTTCATCACCAGATGGTTTTTATTTTCAAACTTGGAGTCTTCATCGGTTGAAGCAGTTTAGCTTTTCTGCAGCTTTCTTCTTAACCACAAAAACCCTCGTATAGATCCTCACAAGTGATCATTTGCTCCCTAAGACGAATAAACACACTTTGATGTTCAAGATCGACTGGGTTCCTTTTTAAACCAGATATTCTGTATGTCACAGAGGTATTATAGCTTTGTATGTCCGTCTTCTCCCTGTTGATTACTTCAGATTTTTGTAAATGTTCCCATGTTTGTCTTGGTAAATGCAACACATTTTAAAGGTGCCGGAGTCAGGACGGTGAAGCTGATGGGTGACCAGCAGCTCTGATGGACAAAACGTTTTCTGGAACATCCTCCGTTGTAAACGGCGAAGAAGTTGCAAAACATCTCCAGGTGTCAAGTTAAAACCACAGCTTTCCAAAAATGAGTTTAATTCATTATTTAACAAGTGGAGAAATCACTTTTACACATTTAATCTGAAAGCTACATTTTTTTGTCTCGTATCAAAATTTCTGTCATCTAAAACTTCTTAGTTTGACTGAAAAAGCAGAAACAGAATAAATCTCTGTAGGGGTCAAGTACTTTTTCACAGCACCGTGCTAACCTTTCTTCCTCCTCTCCGTTCCTGTCGCCTCTCATCCTTCCTTCCTGGTTACCCTCACAGGGTCAGGTGGTTCATATTTGTCTGCTCTGTGTAATTGCAAACTATTTCTCTGTCACTAATAGGCTATTACTCAGACATACCCCGCGGTCTGAGGGCAGCAAACATGAGGCCAGGGGCCCCGCTTTTTTTTTTTTCATGCATCCCCTGAGGAACAGGACTCCTCTTGGCCCCAGGCCGAGACAGGCGGGGGCCCCTTTAATGTTTTCGCAGAGCTCCAAAGCACTTTGTTGCCTCAATAAAGTTCATTTATGGGATAATAAGACTCTGAAGGACACATGGTGCTGATTTGAGCCGAATGGTTTCAGCATGGCTCACATTCCCAAACCGGTCTCTCCTGTCTCCTGCCTGTTCTCCATCACTTTATTTAATTTTCATCCCGTTTCTGCTTCTTTGCCCTTAAACCCTAAACCCCCCGCTTCTCACCTTTCCCTTGCCGTTTGCCTCACATCCCTCTGCACTTGTCATCTGCCGCCGTGCGTTACCCCTCTATGTAACACATTGGCGGTGTTGCAGCGTGATCCTGGCCTGACCCGGGATTTGCACACCTGGGAATGAGTTTCGGCATGGGGGCAGGAGGCCCGCTCTTTTCTCAAGATTTATTCCAGGGCTTAGAGAGGTAGATGAGGGAAGAGAGCGGGGATCAGAGAAATGAAAACCAGCAAACCCCAAACGCTGGCAGAAGGCTCTGCGTTTACATGCCAAGACCAGAACCCAGAGCCCGGGACTTTTGCTGAATCCAGCGTGTGGAAGTATGAGTATAGGATACATGTGTGAAAACAGCTTTCCTTATTCCAAGGATGGGATAACACACACAGAGATTAGAAACAGAGCTGATCGTTTCTCATTGTTATCCCCTTGGTTATTACAGATGAGGCTTACGTGAGTGTTGGCCATACTTTCCTGAAACCCAGTAAGGACATCATACACTCCCGCTTGCTAAACAGTTTCATCTGAGTTCAATGTTTTTCTTTTCCCCTCATTAGTAGTTGGTTAACCGCTAATGCTTAGCGTATCTGTTGGGCTTTTCTTCCTCCCTCCAGCGACTTAGCGAGAAACAGATGAGTCCCAACCGCTGCATATCCCGCTCCAAAAGACCTTCCCATCACTCCTTCCACAACAACCTCTCGCTTTGAAACGGAAAATGTAGCATTTTGATTCAGATAAGATTTTCGGATTTGGTCTGTGCTTGGAAACACGGCGGAGGCCGCCTCTGTCGCCTCGGAGATGTTACATTACGCCTGCGGGTGTTAGCTAGAAGTTGTGGAGCGGCCGGGTTTGAGTCCTTGAAGAAATGCTGTAAGTTTGTAGGAATGACACCAATTTTGTGGGAGACAATCCAGTTTGATTGATGTTGCAGGATAGTTAGCAAGAACATTCAGGCAGTTTGGGTGAAACTCGTTATCGTGTGGATATTCAGGTTTTACCCTTTGTGGTATTTAAACTTTCACAGAGATTTTTACGCATCTCATTAAATCATCCCTTTAACACAGTGTTTCTCAACCTTTTTTGGGCCAGCGCCCCCTTGTCCATTATCCGTGTCCCTCACCGCCCCCCATCAAAGAATTTGTAGGCTACTTTGCACTGAATATTATTTTATTATTAATATTACTATCACTATTGTTGATGTTTTGATTTTTATGCTTGTTTCCAGTAATAGTTTTACTGGACAGAAATTACACAGAACAAAGCTGGTTCCTAGTAAAATCCTAATGAGTCAAATTGAAAATGTCACGGAGTCACTTAACAGCATCATGACATTAACACTGACATGAAAAGTAATATTGAAGAAATAAATATATAAAATAAAATTTGATTGGAAACATAAATAAGTGATAAGTTCCTTACTGGTATTGTCTGTAAAATATATTTCTTCTTAGTATTAGATATGTTCTCAACAAACAAATGGCACTTTAACAATATTATTTTACCTTTTATCTGAAAACAATGTTTATTCTTTCCATACAGTCCTCTGTGTTAATTATTGCTAAAAAAAAAAAAGGTCTTGCCATACAGGTTTATTCCTCTGTATTTACTTTAGTTTTAGTTTATTCTTGCATTTTGTTCTTCATTCATTTCCACTTAGTTTTCTTTCTATTATCCTCTCTTGGTTTATTGTTATGTCTTCTTTACTTTCTTTCCTGTTTCTTTTATCGTTTGCATTGACCACCAGTACTCATCATGTCAATCACCTGCTCTGCTGCTTAATCATCACGCGTTTCACCTGGTTTGCCACTCGTATCGATTTTTCACTGGATTCTCTGATCCTGATTCACATCTAGTTCGTCGCTCGGTTCTACATCCTGGTTCTCCTGTTTCAGAGTTCTGAGTAAAAAAAAACTCCCCCAGCTCTTGATCTGGCTGAGTAACAGTCGGTGATTGTTTTCATTCGAGGGCACCGAGCGCTGAGACTAATTCAGAGCATTCAGCTCTTTCCCTAATTTGCTGCCTCTTGCCCAACATGAACTACATTTGCTTTGTAGTGAACTGATGATGATGAAGTGGCTCGGAGGGTTCATTTCCTCCACCGAGCTGGGATTTCAGTAGCGTGCAGGCCGAAAGGTCAAACAGTCAAAACGGCCTTCCTGTTCGGTGGCTGAGTTATCGTCGGCTGATCTCGGAGCCGTTTTACAGGATGGAGGTTAAGATCTGAGTTTTATTAGGTAGTATTGTCACACCATCCAACTGGACACACAGGAGGAGAGTGCAGGAGTTTAAGATGCAACCGGTTATAAATCTGACATCTGTTTCTGTTACTTTCTTTTCATCAGAGCTTTTCTTTCGTTCTTTTTTTTTGTCTTTCTCAAATCTTCACAGCTAATTTTCACCCAGTTAACGACGTTTTTGCGACTTGCACGAGAAGACGGGTTGTAGAAAGGAAGAAAAAAAAAAATTACGTGAGGCGAATTGTTTGTTGTGACATTTCCAAACCGTGAATATCGCAACCTTTTTGAAGTTCTCATCCCCGCTGTGAAGATACCGGCTTAATTGCGCTCATTTTTTCCTCACTGACAACAAGTTATTACCGTCATTAAACTGTGTTTGGCGCTTTTATTTCCATGGGAGCCTCTTGATCTCTCCTCTGCGACTCCGACCTGATGGTGACTGCTTTGAGTCAAACTCGGAGTGACTGGAGGTTTCCGGCCTGAGTGCCTTATAATCTACTCAGAAGTGTTCACCTGATCATAGTTATTCTGCTGCTGAGGTGTGTGTGCGTACGCGCTTGTGTGTGTCTGGCAGAGATGAGAGGGTATGGTGCTGCAGGTTGTGTGTGTCGAGGCACGCAGAATTTACTTTTATGGCTTCACTTCAGAGAGAGCTTTCGCCCTGGCGAGATGCTCTACCCTTGGTGAGACCAAAGGGAAATATTTATAAATCATCCGTACAACAAATATTGAAGCTGACCTGCAGGGCAAAGCTATTCCGCGGATACCCTTGCCAGAAATGTGCAAACACACCTCTAAGTCTGCCCGCTGACCCGTACCGGGTCCCTGAATCCGTGTCTCTGACCCACTTAGCTGACTTGTATTTTTGCACACACACCATTCTGACCTATTAATACCAACATGCTCCCTCTGGAGTGTGAAACTGCTGCTTGTGCCGTATGATCAACTTGCAAACATGTGGTGCTTTAGCATCAAAACGACCCCCAGCATCCAGACTCTGCTCTCTGCTTTTCGTGCTGCTGCTGTCGAATCTGGTTGACTCGTTCTTGTAACATTGATACGAGCGTCACGGCAACAACTTCATCCTGCTGGCTGCGGTTTTATTTTGCCCTGAATCTATTGTTTAGGGACTGAACAGACGTCCTGCAGTGTGAACTGACTCTTGGATTTTGAACCTTTACCTCTAAAAGAGTCTCTGCTCTCATGCCGATTTCATCTTATCAGCTGAATTTTATAGTTCAGAGATGGTAAAAATGCTCAGTGTAGTCAAGACAAAGCATGTTTCATAGAGCAGAAGCTGTTTTTGTTGCTGATGTGCCATTCTGCTGATATGAAAACCAGCTGCAGTCAACGTTTTTACATGATGCAATGAAGGTTACTCGTGTAGCCATTATTAAATTCAATTTTAGATATCCATGAAAGGTTTTGGATGTCAAAACTGCTCATCCCTGCATGTGTTAACATTAATTTAATGCACAAACTACTTGTAGTTTTAAGTTAGTTTTTAAATAGTTTCCAAAAAGCTGTCTGATGTCATAGGGAGGAAGAACTCTTGTGATTGGCTAATTTCACTTTCCTTTTAAATCCCCTAATTGCCCAAAAGTCACATTTTTATTTTTGGTTGAAAGTCAAAGTCTTGCCTTGAAATTAGCTCTCAAAACAAAACCTTTTACTTGATAACTTTTAAGGTTTTTTATCAGAAAAAATTGCTTTGCTTTCTCAGTCAAGATGTAGTGTGTCATTAGTTAACTAGGCTTTACTCTGCACAGAGAGCAGCTGCACTGTTCTGAGTTAGCTATGGTTATCTTTGTGGATCAAGTCAAAATCTAT
This sequence comes from Brachyrhaphis roseni, assembly GCA_903066815.1. Lineage (NCBI taxonomy): Eukaryota > Metazoa > Chordata > Actinopteri > Cyprinodontiformes > Poeciliidae > Brachyrhaphis > Brachyrhaphis roseni. The sequence goes on along the minus strand of CAEFZY010020494.1, from coordinate 86,255 downwards.
TGATTCATCAGACTGTAGTTTCAGTTGCAATATCATTCTTAACCAGACGAGGGCAGCATGCGACCATCTCATTATTGCAGAAATGCCTAAAAACTGTTTGAAAAGCAACAAAAGATGCTGAACAGTTTGTTTCTCCTCTGTAAAACCTAAACTGTGACATGAAAGCCAAAATATCTATGTTGCATAAAAACCTTTAAAGATTTCCCTCTGGGGTTGCTTTCATCTTTATTGTCCTCCATAAACTTCTTTTCTGGGATCGCTTATTTTGCAAAATCTAACACTGACCGTACAACTGAAAAATATTTCCAGACAAGCCTGTTTTTGAGCTTTATGCTCAGGGAACAGCTCATTGTACAATGATAAAACTTCCATGCTGCAGGGTTGTAAATACCGCGGCCCCACAGAAACAAATTGACTGCAAAAATGTGTCTTGCTGCAGGAAGGAAAGCAGGGAGGGTGGGTGTGAGGGGGGAGGGCAGTAGCTGTGGAGAGAAAATGAAAGAGAGTTCTTGTTTCCAGCACTCTTGTTATTGCAGCCTGTTCTGGCTGTCAGAGGACCTGACTGAACCCTGACCTCGCTGCCTGCAGCATGAGGAAGTGGTTAGACAGACTCACAACAAGAAGTGGTGCAGCTGAGTACTGAGAAGCCCTGGCTGTTCCCCTCTGAGTGTGCTGTTGGCACGGCACCTCGGGCCACCGCCGCGGCTCCCCGGCCTCCCAATCCCCTCCCCGAGGCCGTCTGTCCGCCGTCAGGCCCTCGTGTTCGTGTGTCGAATTAAACCGCACCTTGCCTCCCCCAAAAAGGGCCCGTGACCTCATTCTCAGCCGGAGAGCCGTGCTCTCGTAGGAAAAATCGGCCCGAATGCCATTAATGCGACTCTTTGCTCTGACCGCGTGGGCGCACCGCGCTGCCGGCCTCCCTGCTCATAAACACAGTCAGGGCTCAGTTAAAGCCCGGTCCTTGTTGAACTCCCACTCTCAAAATCTCTCCATATTGTCGCAGCAAAACTCTCCCTCTTACTCTACCCGCACATACATATGTGTGTGTTCGTGCACACTCTGTCAGCAGTCTGGAGGGGACATGCCAGATGTCGGCGCTCTGTCTTGGAGTAATTAAACCGGTTGTTATGATGAAAGAATTTACTTGCCATTTGTTTCTCCTACTCAGATCTAATTGAGTGATTGAAATCTTAATTAGATTAGCTCCTCTTCTCACCTCCATTGTTCCTCAGCCTCTTTAATCCCTCATTTATATTTTAATCTTCGCTGCTGTAGTCGGAACCCGGTGTTGAAATTCAGCTAAGCAGATAATTGCAGCAAAGTATTTTCTAATATAGTTATCAGTTCTATTTTGAAACGTACTCAGACTTTTAAAGGTGTTTTTCTTTTTTTTTTTCACTATCCAGACTGGCTGTAAGTTTGCTTTCTGTCTTGTCAGCAGCAGTCATTGTTTATATGTTCATTTAAAAAAAAAAAGAAAAAATCTCATGATCGGGTTGATTTGGGAACTCTATTGTAAAGACAAACCCACAGAGAGCCGTCTCCGGAGTTTGACTTCCTGTCAAAACTGTGGATCCGTCGCATTTTTTTTTCTCCTGCATTGGTTTTGTTTCCACAGCTTCACTTTTCTGTGTTTAGTTTCACTTCTTTATCATTTTTTTCCCCAACAAACCAACAGCAGGAACTAAACTTTGACCTCTGAAGGTACTGATCAGTTCTGAACTGCTTTTAGTTTTATCTTGAAACGAAATGGAAATACCGACATCTACAGAACACTGTCACGCAATACCTCATGTGTTCAAAAACCAGAAATATAGAAAACTTTGTTTGTTTTGTCTTTTCTTTTTTTTCAGATTGTTGATTTGTCCAGACTAGGAGCTGGTTTGAGCTGGATAAGGCTTTTAGATCATTTTTGGCTAAAGAAGGCTGTAAATAATCAGTTGTATTTTTGTTTTTTTACTGTAATTTGAAAATTTAAGTTACTGTGAATAACTGTTTCAAACTAAAGATTGAAAGGGTTAAAGACCTTTCGAATGAAATGCTAAAAAGCTAAATTAAACCTATTGGACGCCGCTGTTGTGAGGCTTTTCTTTTTTGAGATCTTTTCGTCTGAAGGTGTTTTTGCTGAAGCCGCTCAGTCGGAGGTCTGATGGGTTTTTGTCTTTGGTCTGATGTGTGAGGATGTTCACCTGAGGATGTCCCAACATGTACATCGTACATGAGGCTTTGTGCCAACATCTGTTTATCACAATGGAACAATGGAGACCAAAACTTTATCTCTGGACTCTGTAAAATTAGTATTTACCTTGTAAACATTGCTATTTCAGAGCCTTTTAGGCATTTGAGTATTTTTCTTTTTTGCATCCATGTTCAAAACAGGCCAGCTGTTTGGTGAAAGCTATAAATTATGCATCTGATGGTTGTTATCCAAGATGCTCTGGATACTAATAAACTCCTGAGATGTTTGATCTCTTCTGCACTTTGCTCTGAAAATAGCTGGTTGTGGCTGGGTTGTATTTCAAATGAACTCCTCCATTTGCTGTTGGCCGTTGGTTAATTTGTGGGTCAAGTCAATAAAAACTGTTTAGATCATTGCAGTGACTGAGTGAAGCTTCATGACACTTTTATACTTTATGACAACTTGTGTGCATTTGTAAATCTCCCTTCTGATGTTATTGTGCTAATATTCATTTTTAAAAATACCTTTACAAAAATGTCGACTTCCTTGTGTCACTATAGCTGCACTTGTTTGACTTGTGAAGATTCACAAGAAGATATTAGTTGGTTTATGGCTTAACTGAACTAGACTGAGCTGGATAAATAAATAAGGTTTGCACTTTACACACTTTAACAATTAAGATTAATGTGCAAGCGAAAAAGAAAAAGGTGAGAAAAAGTTGAAAACACCGTTAAATGTAGTATATTCTCATTCGTATTTGAATGTGCTCTTCATATGTTCTATGTTAATTATTTTACAGTTTTTATTCGTCATTTTAATTACACATGTTGATGGTGAAACAGCGCCTCTATTGAGGTTCAACAATTTCTATACTGTCTGTGTGGTGACATGTGGTATTGAACTGACAATGAAGACGGGAAAATACTGAAGCCCTCTTGTTGAGGTCTACCAACATCATATCCGAGTTCTTTTGTTCTACTTAAATAAATGTTTGCATTAGTTTTTATGTTTAAAATCATAGTTAATGCTGTTGGAAAACAGGCCACATTTGTTCAGCCTTGGCCAGGTGTAGGTCAGATGCAATAATCTCAGACGCACCAACACGGTATAAAATACGACGAAGAAAAATAGTTTGACCATGTGTGAAAAACAAGAAATCCAGAGGGAAACATTAAAACATCTATCCACCGTAAAGACCGGCCAATACAGGTGCAATGTATTTTCTGAAGAAATACCAGTTTTTTATTATTTCTCCCTGTTGCCCTCTAATTCAACATTTTCCTAACTAGTTTAACTGTATTTCATATGTAAATACAAACTTTTGTAGTCATGACTTATCTGACCTCTGATTAGCAGCTCAGTTTTTATGTTGGTGAACTCATAAGTTTAACATAAATAAGTGGAAAAAGTTAGTCTGCTCCTCAACTGAACAACAAGCGGAAGAGAGGAGATTTCCTCCTAACTGGAGTGCAATTTTTCTGTCAGAGCTACATAAATACAGCTGAAGTCATGCATACCTTTGTAAAAAACGCACAAAGCATTTTATCTCCATGTATAGAGAGTTATGGTTGCCTAGAGTCTAGCATTATGGTTACATAATTTCTATTTGCTAAATATCAGAATGATGGGTGAGAGATAAGTGTTTAGCTCTGAGATCAGGGCTTTGGTATGGCTACTCAAAAACACTTGACTTTGTGTAAACTACTCTCTAACTAATCTGGCAATTTTTAATAAGGGCTTTGCCATTTGGAAGAACGTTTTGTACCCAAACTTGAACGTCCTGGCGTATGTTTTAAGATGATCCAATATTTTCACATAATACTCTTTACTCAGGCTGCCAACTATTATGCGAAGTCCTCTCCCTCCTGCAGCAAAACGCTAACAGGATGCTGCCAAACTTGAACCTTACAGTTGGGATAATGTACTCAGGCTTTGGGAGCTGCTGTTTTTTCCCCCTCCAAATGTAATAATGTCATTAAGGTCAAACATTATGGTCTGAGTCCCTCCTGGATGACCAAACTTCTTAGGCCCAAACACCCTGCAGTGGAAAACCATTCTGAAAAACTACCAGAATGACCAAACGCGACCTCTTTTGGTCGGTCCTGACCATTGACGAAGGTACGAACGTAGATCGTCCGGCAAATCAAGAGCTTCGCCTTTTGACTCAACTCTCTCCAAATAGGACAGACCAGGTTTTACCCTCTACTTTCTCTAAATTTGCCTGAAGTTATCGATTAAATTGTGATTAGATTTGTATTTTATACCAGTTTGTGCATGTGTTATGGTGCTGGACTGTTTTATTTTCCTTTGATATAATCAATTGACTTGTTGTTTTTGACCTGATGAAACTATTTAAATCAATGTAGTGACGTGAAAAACAGCTGATGTTGTGTATAACGTGATTTTTCTATTAACACACAAAAAAAGGTTAATTACTTCCAGCTTCTATGGCCGAATATCTTGACTAAAATAAGTGATAAGAAGATGTTAAAGAACACAATAGGTGTGTTCAATCATCCAGACTGCTGTAAAGTCAAAACTTGGAGGAAAGTATGTTCAAAAAATTCAGAGAAGTTATTACTGCTGCTGGTGGATCTCTGCTGTGCCGGGCCTCATGTTATCTTACTGTAGGTGAAGAGGTTAGACTGCAAACATCTGCCCTTCATAATCTGCATTCACGCAACCTTTTATTTTTTTATTTAATCATTTTTTTTTTTTTTCCACTGGAGGTTTTTGGTTGGAATTTTCTGTCAACATTTAATTAAGATGTTTTTCTAAGCCTTGGAAAAACATTGTACCACTCCCTGTTAAAATGATTTCCTTCTGCGGTTGTCAGCTCTGTCACTCCAAACCTGATGGATACCACCACAGGCGCTTGTAATGGACAATCAGACCTTTCACGCTCGGTGAACTTTGATGTTAGTGTTACAAGCTTAACGCCAAGGCGGGCCAGGATTCAAAAATAGCAGCTCTCTCTGCAGGCTGCGAATGGATTTGTCAGTGGAAACCACACGCTTAGTGAAGCAGGTCCTCATAATTGCCCACTGACACACAGCCTGCTGGTGAACTCTCTGCTCCTTACCACAGAGTTTGAAAACCGAGCTGGAAAAAGTAAAAGAGGAGGGGGGGAAAAATACCGGTCTAGAGCCTTCACTCAATACTCTGTTGCATAAGAGAGGAAAAACAGCACTATATAGGGTGGGAAAGTTAAGTATCATCAACGAATGATTGATTGGTATTGTGATCATTTCAACAAATTAACACTTGCTGGTATGTACTCTCTCCATCTGCTCCCACCAGCATCCTCTTAGACTCTAACAAACATTAATTTTCAGCAACGTCAGACTGGCTTATTAATCCTCCTGCTCCAGAGGGAAATTACCTGCTTGTTTTTTTTCTTCTTCCAATGGGGACCGGCAGACCTCCATGAATAGTGTTCCTCCTAAATATGCATTACTTGACTTAAAGGGGAGCAAATTATGGTTATTAGATGGAGTGAGAGTTATTAGAAAATCTATGAGTGAAACATTATTGCTGTGAAAGGGAGCTAAGGGACTCATAAAACTTTTTTTTTTTTAGCTTTTTCACCAAACTCTGAGGTTTCTAACAGTATGCCGTGTCCCTTCTGTTCTGCTCTTTTATATTAACAAAGAGCTTCATGAGGTGAAGCAAGCCTTCAGCTTCCTGCTGTGAAAATTATTAAAAGAACTACAGGACTTTGAGCTTTCTGCAAACATTGTCCTCCTCCTCCATTTGTGTTGAAAGTAGGAATTCTTGAAATGAAGACATGGGATGTGATCATTTATTCATAAAGCAATACTGACTGTCATATAAAAAGCTTTATAAACCTAGATCATATGCGCAAACAAGGAATTTGACTTCGGTTTTCAATCGTTCACAGTGTACAGGCAGAAGTATAAACATATAATCTTCAGGGGAAATAGAATAAGAACAAAGGAGCAACATGTGCATAAATTTATATTATTTTTATCATGGCAAGCTTTTAACACATATAATGGTTCAAAAATCCAAGACTCATTTAGAGGAGCCATGTTTATTATTTTGGGGTTTGATGGATGAATAGGGCAAAGTGACTCTTTCATTCATCCTTCCACAAAACTGAAGGGGCATCAAATAACATATTTAAAAATATGGATTCATTTCAGTGACAGATTTTCTAACTTTTACCCAAACAGCCAAGTATATTACCTCTTAAACTAAACATGTGAATGCAGAATGCTGAATAATCAAATACCATGGTCAGACTTTGACGGCATAATTGGCCTGTTAGCTGGTTTATTGTTTGACTAAACTAGGAGTGCGAGGTACAGTTCACTGCCAGGTACACACTGAACTGGGACTGGGAGGGACCGATGTCCCGCCACAGGACATCGGTCTTGTGTGCATTGGCTTTGCACACAAGACGCCTGGTCCTGCACTTCCAAATTTTGGTAAGTTGGTATGGATCGTTCACCTTTCAACCAAACAGGACGATTAGGAAGGTGTTCTTGCAGAGCAGATTTGCCTGTACAACTTTTATATAATCCGTCAAAGGACAAATTTTCGGAGAACACTGCGCTATACAAAGGTCACATCGCTTGCTTGTCTTGTGTGCTCAATGCAAACCTCTAAAAAATAAGCATGATCTCATTACTTTTACTTAAAACAGGAAAAACATTTTTGTTACAGTTCTGATGTTAATATTTTTGTCTTGTTGCATCAGAAGGCAAAGTTGAGCCCCTTTTAGGTTTGACAGAAGGTTTCTATTACTATTACAATATATATTTTTTGCTTTTGTGCATGTTAATAGTTTAAGACGAGTACAAAAGACTGACGTTAGCAGGTTAATTGTGTGTCTGCTTGGTCAACTGGTCAGATATGCTTTTAGCTTTTCACTGTTTTTAAAGCAGTGTTGTTGATTATGGTTGGTGCTTCACTGATTTCCACCTTGTGGTTTTCAGATGGCTGAATTTGTCTTTCTTTTAAATAAGAGAAAAGGAAAGTGAACTTGCAGGTGGTGCTCAGCACCGACTGGTGGAGGAACAGCACTGATGTTTTTGTGCGCCACTCAGAGTATCTCTCTCCTCTCCATTCCTGTCCAGCTACTGTACAATAAAAGGCACTAGAACCTAAAACTCAGACCTTTCAAACATATTGAACTTTAATTGTAGAAATTAATGTCTCTTCCTCAGCTCTAAACGTTATGCTCAGACTAGGCGTTGTCCTAAGGTAATATTACCTATGTGAATGGTATCATTTTGCTTTCTTAGAAATTCAGAAAGTTTTCTTTCTTTTTTTTTTTTTTTTATCTATGATAGCTTTAAAATTCTGTATTTTTATTCAGTAGAATGGCATGTTTGGAAGCCACGAGAAAAAGCACTAGATAGTTTTGTTTACAGTCATAGTTGTTTACATTGTTCTGTCTCTCTTGAGTTTAACAATGTGGCAGAAATATTGCTCTCCCAGAGGAGCTGCGCGGTTTGCCGACTTCAAAAAAGACAGAGAAAAATACACAGAACTAACAAAAATCTTATTCCCAATCGATTTAGACCAAGGTTGATTTCTGTTGTTAAATTTTTTTTTTTTTCTTTTTGGATATGTGTTTAATTTTTGTTTATTTTGCATTTGAAGCTCCTGCCAGGTTTTCATGTGCCCACTCTTCTTCAGTGACTTTCCGTAAGAGTAGTTTTCTTTTGTATTCAGTTCGGTTTCAAAGGGCTTGAAAGTGAGTGGCACCCAACAAACAGAACCAGAATCTTAGTGTCTTTGCTTGCTTAAACGGAAGCTGCTATTATGAGATTCCTCTCTGGGCTCAGTGAAGAGACGGCGATGTGGGCCTGACACATCTGGACTGACCCAGTTGGTTCTGATTCCAACGCTTTCTTGTCCTTTTGGCAGTTTTGTCGTGAAAAGCTTTTGTCTTGTGTATTATTCAACTTACAGGAACCATTAAAATGCTACATTTACATTTCATTAAATGACTTGATGATTAATGATACAAAAGTTATGGAAGTGAATATTGTAATATATATTTTTCTGAAATCATGGTGTTTATTATAATTACTCGCTGAGCAATCAAGCTTTTATTTTTGGCATCCCGTTAAACTGAGTTTTACATCCTGCTTTTATTTATATGAATAACTAAAAACAAATTATCCATGCAATAATTTGTTGTGCTTAAGCGGACCAGAGAGAAGAACAATAGCAAAGTGGGATTATTTTATGAACTTTTGTCCCCAGAAGGAATATGGTATGTTAGTTGAACAGATGTAAACATAACCTTAGTCTTTTAGACTACTAATTTAAAACATTGTTTGTATTTCATGTTGTCACGATGGGAACGTTTTTATTTATTAAGAGACAAATCCTATTTACAACTAGATTTAAAGTCAGTGGTCAGGAATTCACATTGCGAAAAATTAGCAGTTTTTATTGTGCTCTTGTTTCTTTTAAAAACATGTCACAACATCTGGATGGGGTTTAGATCAGGGGAACATGGTCCAAAAGAGGAATGTTACTGTCTGCAAGAAGTCCTCAGGCTAAGGACTGAGAAAAACTTAGTCCTTACCTCAACGTTGAGAGAGATGCCACTTGAAACTTCTCCACACAACTTGCAGGTTCACGCACTTCCAGAACCTGAGTCTCTGTCGTTTCATTGAAGAAAAATCCTCTCAGATGATGGGAGACTGCTGAGGCCATCCCCAATGTGTCATGCCAATAATGTTGGAAGACATCAAGACCATAAATATATTGTTTTTCTCATGGGACTTTGAAACTGTCTGATTAAAAAAAAACAGATATTTAAGTTCTCTCAACATATTTGATGCAGACTTTGCAGTGAATACGGTTTTGTTCTCTCAGAAATGGTTATATTGTTATTGAACTGCGGTCAGCATCAGTACTAGGCCTTAGTTTGTTTTGAGGATGTCCCTGTTTTCTAACGGCAGAAATGTCTCTTGCGATTTGAAGCCCTACTTACAGCCACCTGCACAACAGGCAAATGCCTTCATTTTCCAGTCTTAAGATTTTCATCCGGTCTGTATACTGGACCTTTTGGACTTCTTGCTGTGAGGTTAAGTACTGTGGTCAAGCTGATGTGCAAAAAGCTGGAACAGATAAAAGATAATTGACAGCTTTGACCACCAAATTTAACCACAAACCAGATACAATTCAGAATTTCACCATTTTAAGTCACTGCATTGCTATCTGTTTTGTTGCTGACCAAGTTCAGAGAACTTGTAGCCTGAAGTCATTTTTACCGACTAATTAGCAGGCGGATCAAAATCAGGAAGTTTTTAAATGGTCTGAGCGAACTCGGAGCCCCATGGCGAGCCTGGTTAATGCAAAGGAGTTGCACACTTGTGTAAACTCTTGCTGTTTTAATTCTTTTCACCACAGAGGACCGTGTTGTTTATAGCCCAAGCCGAACAGACCACCGCGTTTGTATTTGGAAGCTCTGTTCGCCATGAGAGCTGTAACAACCCAGAGCGGCTCCACAGAAGTTTCTGTTCGACGAGGTGCTCCAGACAGGAAACGACACTCTGGGGAAGCACAGGCATCCATAAATATTCAAGCCTGGAGAAGTTTATAGAGTTTGTCGTTAAGGATTTATGGCAAACTGCAGAAGTGGGTCTGAACATTGTTTCATTCTCAACTACAGACTCTTCAGAGGGCAGGTGCTAATGTTGAAAAGCTGGACTGGTGCAAACATCATGGAGTTAAAATGAGCAGGGTCTGTGCTGCCTACAGGCTTTGAGCTTAATGAGTCCTGTGGTTGGCTGCCTTCACAGAGCAGCATTAGTTTCTCTTATGGGAGGATTTCCATCTGTCTGTGGTTTGAAGGACTATGTCAGGGCAATCCAGGTGAAGCTACACTGTTGCTTTATTGCATCATAATTTTAAGATAAGCAAATGTGTCAACTTCTCGTTTAAAACCAAGTATGAACTCAGTTTTAACATGATGCTGTCTGAGTATATTCATGTTGAGGCTATTTTTATTTTTTTTTTGGCAATGCATTAAAAGAGGAACATGACATGTCTCAGATAGTCGGCTTGCATTTTCACTGCTTGTTTTTGAGTGTTTTCTCTCTAAGCAAAAAAAGAAACCAATCTTTTGCGGAACATCGGGGTTTTGGGTCAGCATATTTTGTGTTTCACAACCTGTTTTCCTCCCGGCTGGACGATGCCCATGTGTGCTCACCACAACCGCATGATGCTTCAACCAATACCCAGAATAAGCACTACTATGTCTTGCATTTCACACCTACTTTTTTCTCATTCCTATACTTCTGCTTGTTTATCTGTCATGTTGGTGCATCTCTAGACTACTTGACTTTATTGCAACTGTGCCATTTTTCTTCAAAACACGAGTCAGTGGTGCTTCTGCTTCACACCAAGATATCGTAATAGCAATTTGAAACTAAAGGTCACTACAGCTGCATACTTAATACTAGTTTTGAAGCCTATTAGTGGCCGACTGAGCAGTGCTACCTATTTATTTGTTTCACTTAACGCTGAGAAGGGTCACTATGCATTGATTACCATAGCAACCAGGTGGTGATTAAATATGCCTGTTGCAGTAGATGACTTAGCAGCATCCTATCAAGCCATTTCTAATGCGCCTCAGCTTCTGTAGATGGAACGTAACAGAGTGAGAGATGTTACTGTGTGGGCAAATTGATAACTGCTTCAAGATGTCTACCGTCCAGATGTTTACCATTCAGTGAGCTCTGTGATTATTTTTATTGCTTGTTTTCCGGGGGGCAGAATTTAGTTAGCCAGACCTGAACATCGGATACAGCAGAAGAGACTTTGTGGGTATTTTTAGCTGACTTTAAAGACGTTGATGTCGTCTGCATACGTCTTAATGTGACTGGAGTCTGGTAGGGCAAGAATGAACTAAAGTCACCCAACAAACGACCCTGGAGGGAAACATTAAGGAAACCACGTTCCACTTAGAGTGATATTTTGTTTTACACTGGATAAACACAACTCAGTTTAGAGCATTTGTAGAAAATTTTAGTCAGTTAGCCTGAATAGAAGGATTTGATGACTTTATGGCTTTGTGATGATTTAAAGTCTTCTTTAAATCCAAATATCCAGTGGCAACCGCACCATTCTTTCAATTTTTTTTAAGATGTAGACTTATAGGGTTGTTTTAGTTGAGGAACAGGCGCATAAAATGAACTGCATAAAATTCAAATGGGAGGGGTCATAATGTAAGTGCTCTGCAAGGTGTTAGGCATTTTTGGCTTAAAAAAAGACAACAAAAAAACCCATATAGGCTATATATATAATGCGTAGCATACAAGTTGCTGTATAGTTAGACATGTAAAGTTTATGTTTTCAGATTTAATGAGTGTTACCACTGCCATTTTCCAGTCATTCAAAAACATTTAAGCACTGCTTGCTTAAGAATAATTTTACCAGATGCATAATTAGTTTTACCAACTAGTCCTTAATTGTCTGATTTTTGGTGCTGTAGTGAGCAGGAAGAGCGAGGTTTTTATTCAAGCATTTACGTATGACACCCCCCCCAACCCACACACACACACACACACCCACACACACCCCCACACACACACACACACAGGTCACCAATTAGTTGTTTTATGGACAATGATGATAAAATTATTTACCACAATGTTGATATGGTTTGTTGATCTCTTAGATTATTTAGATGTGCAGTAATATATGTTAAACTGTCAGGCATCGAAATTACATTTCTTAAGTAAACATGTTTGTAACAGAGCCATCGAAAGAAATCATTGTGGTTTACTTGTTCTTGCTGTAAGCCACACGTCTCCTGCAGAGTCATGTGTTCCCACTAGCAACCCAATAAAAAGCAGGAAGCTTCATTTCCTATCCTGTCGACAACATTGCTTATCCATCCTCCCCCAACTTCACAAGACCTCAGACTTAATGACAAAAAGGAAAATAAAAAACAACTGAAAACACATGTTACAAAAGAGAAAACAAGGGTGGCATAAGGTATTTATTTACAATTTTGTACTATAAGAAAAGTGACATGTTTTCTACTATAACTGAGACATAATTTTGTAACTACCAGAGGCGACGAGGTGATTTGAAATCCAGAAATATATAAATAATTCAATATTCGATGTGGAGTGTGGATGCAGTGGTGGTTGGGTTAAACCAGTGGTTCCCAAAGTGGGGGGTGCGCCCCCTAGGGGGCCCGCAGTGCCATTACAGGGTGAAGCGGTATGAATGAATGAAAAAACCCCCCAAAAAAACCAAAAGTGTTTCACTGTAAAGATGGTTTGTAGTTCATTTTGTTGCAACCTGAAGTGTGAAATAAACTTCAGTGGAGTTTGAAAACAAAATAGGTTTATTTCTGGTTGAATGATGTGTTTGCCCAGTTGATTTTTGTATTTTAAAATTTTTTGGGGGGGGCGGTGGAGGGGATTGTATTGTAATCTGTGGGGGGCCCAGGAAATTTTTGGGAACCACTTGGTTAAACACACCAGTGGGGCATGCTGTGGTGGCGCAGGGGGTTAGCACACCCCATGTTTGGAGGCCTTAGTCCTCGATGCGTATGTCGCGGGTTCGACTCCTGGTCCCGACGACCTTTGCCGCATGTCTTCCCTCCTTCCTGTCAGTCTACTGTCAAAAAAAATGCGAGCCACTAGCGCCACTAAAAACTCTTCGGCAAAAAAACACACCAGTGGTTCAGAGTATCACATTAATTTGGGTCTATTTTAATATGTTTGAGCTGTTATTGTTTTTTTTAAGGGGCAATGATGATATGAATGCATCTTCCATGAATTTTAAAAAGAATTGAACACAAAAAAGCTTAAAATTTTTATGTGTGTGTATAAATTAAATCTCTCCATCATCAGTAGGTTTGTTTTCAGAGCCTGTTTTGACATTGATAATCACTTCTGGTTGATGAAGCTTCATTTCTATCACTTCAATTCTTTGTACTATTTTGTCGAGCTCTTCTGTGTTGAACAGAATCATCCTGCTCTGGTTCAGGAAGTAGAAAAATAGTTTAAAAATGTAAAAATCCCACTGTCCTTAAATCAGAAGTAATCCAGTTATGAGGGAAGACTATTAAATAACTTTAACAGGCAGAAACTATCAAGTGAGGATTTCCTGCTTTTCCTGACAGCACTGATCTGGATCGTATTAGGAGTTTGTCATGCAGTAGGAAGGTTGCCGGTTCAATTCCCGCTTGAACTACTGCCTGAATGTGGTGTGAAACGCTTTGGGGTCCTCTGGAAGTCAAGTTCTCAAATTAAATTTATGATTGTATTGATTTGCTATTTGCCAGTTTAGGAGACAAGCGAATCAGCCTTCCATAACTCGGCACATTAAGGAGGATTTAGCTGATTTAAGGAAAATTGTAGAACTATAATGGGTTAGTATGATGCACAGCAATTGGCCTCTAGCAACTGGAGCTAGAGACTGTAGATCACAATATGAGAGGTTTCAGAGGCTGTCATTAGTAAAGCTAATGGGACAAACTGCAGGGCTATTTTCTCATCTGTTTCATTACTTCTTCTTCAAACTGACGTCTGCACATGAGTAGTGAAAATGGGCCTGCTAGTATTTTTAGTTTTTAGTCTTTTGGTAGGAAAAACCCCAATGTTTCACTCTTTCGTGCACATATTGCCTTTGTCTTAAACTACAATTTCAGCCATATACAAATTCATCTTATCTGTTGTAAACCTGTATACAGGAAGGAAAAATCAGGCAACCCAGTCCGGTCTCCTCCCCTCATGATTATTATGTTCTTTTAAAGGAATGACAGCCCCTCCCTTTTGGTGTCAATCACTGCACATTATGCCAGCGGCGATTAAAAACCATTTATTTTTCCATCTGGCTCATGGTATAATCACAGTTTCTGCCTCGTTGAAATTCAAGTTTTGGGACCAATCCGGTCAACAGCATGTTGTGCTGTCCATCAGGATTTGATTAGGACCCTCAGGAGTTTGACAGGCATTTCAGGTTGATAAGGCTGCTACATTTGGATCCCTTTTAGACCTCGAAGGATAAATTAATCTTTTAAACAGCAGCTTAAAATTTCTCCCTATACTTACATGCCCTGCAACATTCTCCAAATTAACTGGACTCCTCCATTTCTAATCTACGTTTTTGGTCCTAATTAAGTCCTCATGTGTTTCAATGATCAATGTAACTTGATTTTAATATTTAGAGCATACACGCATGAACATAAATGAAATATGAACAGACACTTACATATCCTAATAATAAAGACATTAACGATTAGTTGGCTTAATTTGAGGAGATGATAAACTTTCTCCCTGTTTCTACATTTATCTTTATTGCTTTGCTATTCAATTTGAAATAAATTGTTGTTGCTCAAGTTTTAGACTAAATATTTACATTTAAAACCATTGGTTAATGTAGAGTGTACCTAAAAAAGACAATCTTCTAAATCTGTAAAAATAAAGGTAAAATTTCGGTCAGGTTCTGTCTAAACATCTACGTTGGTCAGTCCGTCTGTCGCCATATTTGTAGGCGTTTCCTGAGGCTCTCTGCATGTTAGATGTTTCCTGTTTCATGCAGAGCGCCATCAGGTGCTGCTAACTGCTCCTCTGTGACGTCTGACTGGGCCTAATGCTACGTCTGAGTTATGTGTTGTGACTCTGCATTGTCTGATGACATTTGTCTGAATTTACTGTTGTAGGTGAACAAAAGCCTCTTCTTTTTTGTTCTCCCTTTTTCTTTCTCGGTGTGACTCGTTGTTGACAAGGTCGCACAAAGTTCACCTTGTGTTTGTTGGGAGCACAGCCAGCCAGACATGTACAGGCTGTGGCAGGTTGTCTTTGTTAGGGTTCGGCTGATGCAGACATTTCCCCGCGGATGTCAGAAGACGACTCCAGGTGAAAGCTGAATATTTCCGTCCTTCCTCTCTGTGTGGCTCATCCCTGTCCTCGTATTACATGATCATGTGTTTTTTTTTCTTTTGCTGCTTTTGCTTAATGTTCAGTGTGCAGCGGATCTGACTTCAGGAAGTTTGTCCTTTGATAAAAATTCAGAGCCCAAACTCATCCCTGCACTGAAAACGGGCCTGCTAGTATTTTGTGGTGTAAAATTTACAGCATGTCACAGTTGTTACTTTAGTTGTGTAAGTGGTCAAGTGATTATGGGCTGAATTACTCAGAAAGTAGGGTAGAAAATATCAGACGTCATAGCTAGAAAAATTCAGCATCCTGAGCCAGTTAAATCTTCGTCAGCACAGACTGAACTTATGCACAGCGTAGCATGAGCATAAATAAAATTAGTATCTGTCCTGTAAAAGTACCAGCTCTGTACCTCTTTTAAAAAAAAAAACACACAGGTGCATTTTTTGAGTTGATGTGTTATCCAGCCTAAATTTCATTGTCACCACATAGGTCAAAGGTCAAATTGTCAAATCAAGGTTTTGCATAGTTATCCATACCCATCAGCGATGTTGAAATGTCCTTCAGCTCCGGGATTTTTCTGGCCACCCTAATGCACCATGTTCCCTGCAAGCTCTCATTATTCTTTCATTACAACATTTACCTGACAAGAGCAGACAGGCGGTATCCAGGCCATCTTTAAAGATTAATTAAATGTTGTAAAAAAAAAATAAAAAAAAATCAGGAAGCAAACACACAGAAAGAGCTCCAAACTAGCAATTGGGTTTAATGTGATGCTGCTGACAGAATTATTAATCAGGAACTAGAGGATATTCAGACTTTTACTCTCAGCAGCCTCGCTTAAAGTCTTTTAGTTACCACCATTACATAGCAACTGAAGGTCGGGAGGTCTGGCACTAATTGGTTCTACAGGGCTTTGAATAACAATGAGCACAGCCCAATTATAAAATCACTGTGAGCCACCACAGAGGAGTAAGATGGAGCGAGTGTAAGAAACAGAGGGAGGGACCATGAAAGAGTAACGAGGGACCAGCGTTAGAAAAGAGAAACAGGAAAAGGAGAGAGAAGAACTGAAGTAGTTTCATCTCTTTTGCTTCACTTTCCCCAGCAACTATTAATAAATTTTATAAATCAGCAGTGGCATAAATTTTAAAAACGGGCTGTGGAAAAACTGTCAAGGCCTCTGAAGATGGCTCCACCTCATCGGCAATTCCATTTGCATAAAAGATTCACGTAACACAGCGGATTTGAAGGGAATATTTTCTGTTTTATCGCCGGTTCATTTATTAGTTATAGAAGCCGCTTTACATGGCGGGATCTGACGAGAGTGGTTTGGAATATAAATCAGTGTCTCTCTGAAACAAGTCTCCCCTCTCTTTATTATTATTTAGTCACCAGGTTTTTTTTGTTTTTTTTCCTGTTTGTACATACAACAGTTCAACATGTTACCATAGTGTGTTTCTGCAGACTCTCCTGTCATGCTGTGTTGAGCGTTGTTTGATGAGACTTCAGCAGCCACCTGGTGACTCTGTTCCTCTGGGAAATGTAGAAAAACAAAACAAAACACTCACATATTAATGCCGTGTCATGTGGGTGGAGAAACTGTGTCAGGTGGAACAACATCCTCTCCCCTTAGCTGACTTCCACACTCACTAGTCGGTATGAAGCGACAAAGTGCCTGTTTATCTGGCAGGACGCCCTTTATGACTGGAGTTTATGTAGCAGGTTCACTCTGAACACAAAACTAGTTCCAAAGTTTGTCTGCACAGATAAAAAGTGAATAAATTCATGTTTATTCATCATATAAACCAGTAATCTGCAACCCGTACAACCCTAAAAACATTTTCCCTTTTGTCCAGAAAAGCAAAATTAGTTTTGAGCCACAAATGCAACATGGCTCTTTGAAACAAAATGGCTTGTTTTTATAATGCTTACTTTAGGGTATAAGTTTAGATTTTTAAATAATAATAATAAAAAACAACAATATTTTAATTTAGCTTTTAGGTTTGAGGCTACAAACCCCTGATTTAAACATTTTAGGATTTAGGATGTTAACTTTTTTTTAAAAAATTGGATAAAGTCTTTATATAGACCATGTAGTGTTGTTCCACAGTAAACGTATTTCATCATGCCTTTCCTGCTTGCTTTCATCTGTTTCATAGAAACCTGCATATATGTAGACGAGGAAAAATAAAACTGTTTTATAATGGGATTTCTATGGGAGTTTAGCCATTGATAATTTATTTGAAAACTTGTACTTGTGTGAAAAGGATGTAAAAACAGCCAAGAGGTGTCTTAACATTGTACAACATGGGAAAACAAAAATCTTTATTCCCTTGCCTAGTTATAATCTAACATGTAAGGCCTTTAAAATAAAACATTTAGTGAACAGGCACATCGTGTGCATGAACTGGTGAAGATAATCACTGCACATAAGCCGAGTCCTAGAGGCTTATTCTCTCTGCTCATTGTTTGATTGATCACTGTATCGTATTCACATAATGAAAGTGTTGATCAATAACCGGGGTCTGTCCTCTGAGACCCTCACAGTCTGCCTGGGATTATAGTCGGACTCTAATCAATCGGGAGTCGAAGCCGCGGCTCACCTCAGACTCCTCACCCATCGCTGTATTGACTCAAGTTTATCAAACAAGAGTTCTCACCGTCCTAAGACATTATTTTTTTTAGACCTCCTTTGAATTTAATGTTCCTGTTTAGCCTGGAAAAGGCGTTTGAGTAATATTCCAAAGAAATGGATAAAACTTGCTATGTCTTTATGATGCTGTGGACGTTTAGAAGCAAAATATCCAAGTAAAGGGTAAAGAAATTTGAACCTGTTGGATGAACCTGACAATGTTTCTCCTCTCTTACCACTCCTCTCCTCTTTGTTTTGTGTCCTAATTAAGCAATTAATGTCTGGCATTTCTTCTGTTTACTGTTTACCTTAGTGTGGCCATGATAGTGCAGTGTTTGTCTGCTTGCAGGCAGAAGGGATTGTGCTGAATAATGCATGGCACATCACAAGCATCAGACAGTGTTGCCATTTGAATTATGAACACACTGGTGGAGAGACGCTAACTCGCTCTGACTAGCCTGAGGTGGAAAAGAGAGAAGAAAGGCAGAAAAATGAGTCTCATCCCGAGTTTCTGCTGCTTTACATTCATTGAATGTGATGGATGAGAGGAACACTGGACATTTTAGAAACTTTGATGTGTCTTGTTAAAACCCTGTGAAATCTGAAAGGCGGGGACGTGCAGCTGTCACCACACTTCATTAGGCACATAAATATTTCTGATTTGTGGGTGAATTTAACATTTCTCCTCTGACATTCAAGGGGATGTGTTCACTTATACATGCACGCAAGTGGAAATAATATAAAAGGGGCCACGGCATGCTCCCTTAATCATTTTATCTTCCTCCTTTCCTCAGTACAGTTTTACTTCTCTAATGCATTTAACTTGGTGTTTTTAACAAACTTGCCTTAGGCACATTTATACAGAACTTGGCAGTAAAAAATATATACTCAATAATCCTTGGATAGCTGTCACACAAGTATACCTCTAGATAGTTTTTAAAAATCCTCATGTTTAGTAAAAGAAGCTGATATTTCTTAAGATATCAGCTTCTCTGACTAGAAACTCCTATTTGCATGTAAACAGTGAGGTGCAAAGAGCCAGCCTGCACCTCCTGGCCAGAATACTACGATTTAAAAACAGTGACTAAATTCATAGACATTTACCTAAATGCTTCAATTTGTTGTTTTTCTAAATAAAGTAAAAGTTTAACTCCTTCATTTCAGGCTGGGTGGCAGTGCACAGCAAGAGGGGAAGCAGCACCAGAGAAAACTCTCTCTCTGCTCCGAATAAGTTATGCTGAAGCTGTAGAAGCGACGCAATAGAACATTTTAGCGCTTTCCAAACCATGACTTTCTAAAACCTTAGTTAATCTGGATTCTGGTGACCGGTCCAGGCTACGTACAAAAAGTGTCAGTTCTACTAATAAAGATTTTTCTTTTCAAAAACCTGGAAAGCTGGAGGAAAAAAAGTCACAAATTGCTATTTACGTATTTATTTTTCTAATTTTCTTACATCAGTGATTGGCGGGAATGCGATGCTTTCAGGTGTGTTGGATTTCTAACCTGCTCCAGATCAGCTTATTCTCCCAGCATCAGTTACCAGAAGCTGACAGATCCAGGTAAGAAGAACCAGAACCAGAACCAGTGATGAGAAACCAAATATCCTGAAGCTGTGTCAATAAGCCACTAATGCTGCTTCATATTACAAGACACAGAAGCCACAACATTGAACAGTCCCCCATACATACGCACACACACTGGTCATTCTTCTTGCACAAATTTTGTTGGCTTTGGTTTTAAAGTTTAATCTCTTTATATTTAATTATGAAGCCATACTTTATTTTTTTAATTTAGCAGCCTTGCTGCCAGAGAAGTGAAGCTGATGCATGTTTGTTTTTTTATTACAATGTAGTGTTACATGCTATTATTGCTGGATGATTAAATCATAAATTAAATGCAATCTTAGGAAACCCATAATCTGAAAACTGTTTGCCTATTAAATGTTTCTACATCAGCCTGTAAAACACAGGGCAAAACAAATACTTGATTTTGTTGAATGTTGCTTTCAGATCATCAGTAAATAAACCAGCAGGGGAGTTTCACTCAGCAATCTTTTTCAGTGAGCAATTCTTTCATTCCCCATGTAAGAAAAGTTGTTTTTTTTCCCTGGCATTTCTTTTCATATTTGACCTGCAAATAAACACATTTACATGCTCGCTTGCTAATTCATGCAGCGCTGTAATGCAGGGATGTACAGATGTTTCTGTTGTAGCTGTGCTAAGCTTTTCTTTGGTGAAGTTTCTCAGGATGAAATGACGTCTGATCTGGAGGTAAAGGTGGGCTCTTTGTACCGGAGACAGAGAGTGTAAGACACTGGGGCGTGTGTTAGGGGCAAATTGGGTTCAAGCGCAGCCGACAATAGTCTGTCACCTTGAAGTGAGGCAGGATGTGTAAGCTCAGATCTGCAGGGAGCAGATCTGTCATGAAAACAACCTGGGCATCCTTCCCCTGGGAGGCAGAGAGGAGACAAGAGGAGCTGTGAGTGAGAGACAAGTCAGGATGGCACTGTGAAAAAGCTGCACTGATAAAGGAATAATGACAAAGTGTGTGTGTGTGTGTGTGTGTGTGTCTGTACCTGTGCCAAAATCCAGAGCCACCTCTGACAGCTTATTAGCACATTAAAGTAGAGAGACGGGAAAACTACAGCAAAACAAAAACTCACTAACGCTGCTTTGTCTCTTCTCCCCACCCTATTTCTGCAGTGATAAACATTTTAAGCAATGCAGATTAAGCTCACTATTTGCATACTTAAAAACCCCTAGCTTTTTTAATATTAACAGCAAAAGAAAAGAAAAAAAATGCTGGCTGGGGGTTATTTTACCTCCCCCAGCGGGAAATTTGCAAATGAACAAAAAGAAAATTAAATGCAACATTTGGCGCCTCTGTTATTTCTGCATTTTCATGTCCCTCTCCCCACATGAGAGTGCAGCATGCTCTAAATTAATTAGCTGCGGATATGTTTTAATGATATTTATACTTTTTCGGTGTAATTGTCTAAATGTGCTTTCCTAGAGAAACACATACAGTGGGTTTTAGACGACAAGCATAGTGCAGCAGGAAGGGAGAGAAAACTAGCTTATTAAGAATTGTTTTATGTTCAGCACATCATTAAGTCTGCTCCCAGTGTGATTGTGCCTAACCAGCCTCCTCTCTCCTCCTCTCTGCTGTTGCTCAGGGGGTACAATCTACACCAGGATGGTGGTCAATTAGCTACTGTGTGCAACTCCAGGGCTGAGAAGAGAACAAAGTGAGAGGAGATTATGTACGTGGTGCTCTGCTTGTTTCAAGGAGACTGTTGGTGTCCTAGTTCACAAAATGGGAAATTGATTTTTAGATGTTCTCCCCTAAGAACAAAACGCATAGATGCACAACAGAATGTACTAGTAACCTCGTGTTGCATTACAGCTCAGTCAAATGTGCACCAATGTCATAGTTTGATGGCCAGTAGCCAGAGGCAATTAACCTGCATTAAGTTATAATGTGATTTTCAAAAGTGTTTTCCTTTCACATGGTTTAAAGTTCATCTGATAAAATTAGGGATGCGCAGATGAGAAAATTTGGGCTGATAATAGTCCCACAAGCTTTTATCCCTGGTTTCACGCAAAAAAAAAATGTTTTAGGGTATTTAATTATTTTAATTATTTTAACCCTGACACCCTCTCAGTGTCAGGGTTAAACACTGAGAGGGTGTTTAACCCTCTCAGGCTCAAATTAAGTTGTAGTTGCAGGAAAAATCTGATATTTGGAGAAAATGATCATATGGGGTAGTAATATACAATNTCAGACTTTTTTTGAGAGAGACATTTAAACAGCATTTAGCTGTTGCAAATCTGCAACCTCTGCCTGGAGAGGGTTAACGATGTATAATGTAATATAAAAGGGCTTACAATTTCTACAATTGTACCAAAATCATATATTATGCTGGTTAATACTAATATTACATATTTGCATTTCATTAAAGCCTATTGTCAGTAAAAACACTGATCAACAGAAGATCAGATTTCACTAAATCAAATTAGAGTAAAAATCTGACCTGATTGAGAAAAATGGATGTCATTTTTGGATTCAGCGGTGCACAATAGTCCTGATTCAGTTGAAAAACCATAGACAACTTCCAAAAGATATTGTTTTGTAACCCAGTGAAATCTTCCAATTCCAAATTAGAAAAAACTTTTAAAATTTCCGTCACCAGTTGTAGAAGACATTAGTAAAACTGTACTGGACTACACAACAGATACACTACATATTTAGTTTATCAACCGAAGTCCATGATGTCTGCCCAGTTCTCATGAACAAGTTCTATTTTGACTACTTTATGATTAAAGCACTTCTAATAGTATCCTTAACATGAGGCTTATGCATCAACCAACAATTTGGTATTCACATAGCAACGCAGGACGGCTATGGAGCTGATTAGCGTCGCTCGTCCATAAAAGATAGTAATTATACAGTACATATGTAAAGAGAGAGAGGACACAGTTCAACTGGAAAATATAAGGTTTCTATTTTATTAGATCAAAGATAAAAACCCTTAAAAAGTGGCCATTTTTACAAACAGTTTTTACATGTTTTGTATGCATTTGCAGCAATTGGCACGGTTAATGTTCTTAGCAATATGAACTGTAAGGGCGATCTCTGTTTGCATCGCCTAGATTTTCAACAAACCTTGGCTCAAAATACTTGTAGCCATTTTCTGATCCAGTGGGTTCCACGATAGAGGTGGAAAGCTCAAAAAGATGAAACAGAACTATTTTTGAATTATGCAATTCTTTCAGACTTTCTCTGTTCCTCGCAAAGTATGCTGGACAGCTCACTCTGGAACAGAAACCCTCTGGCTATAGCCGTAGCAGACAGATCTCTGTTTAAAATAAAGTTTTCTTTCAAGTCAGATTTTCGCCCTTTGTGTCCCTTCTGATTTGAAAACCTTTACTGATATTAAAATGAGCTAACTTTGAGTCTTTATCTCTTTTGAGTAAAAATGCTCAAAATGAAGCCTGTGGGGATTGGATCATCCACCATGGCTTGTTCACTGACCAGGAAGAAAAGGATATAGTGGGCAACCGGCTGTTCAGTGGTCAAACCAGTCAATGTTTTGCTTTTGATTTGATTCACTGATTTACTGGCTCATGCCTGTTAGTTTCCAAGATGCCCACACTTTAGAAGAAAACTTCACAAATCTGAAAAATGATAAATGCAAAGCTAAGAAAAATGCCAATAAGGCACCCAGAGTATTCAGTTGCATTTCATCCAGAATTAGAGTAGCTCAAGAAATTTTGTTCAAATAACCCAATTTACAGATTTTATTAACTCTGTTTGTAGTCAGTGGAAATACTTTACTGATCAGTAAAGTCAGATTTCCTCCACTGTGTTTTCTGTCTTGGAGATCAGTAGTTGCAGATTACACAGACTGGTTCCAGTGCAGTGGAAATACGATATGTCAGACAAACATTTGTTGCTCACAACCAAAGCAGAGTATTTTAATCCCTCACAGTCTGCTTTGATTATGGGGGGGAAAAAAATAATGATTACAATTACTTTGCTCAATACTGAAATTTGAAGTTTGGAAACAGTACATTCATTGCACTTGGAGAATAGTGGAAAAAGAAATATAAAAACAACTGCATGACACAGAAAAAACAACAACAAAAAAACATAATTGTCACTACTAATTTATTTCAACAAAAGAAAAAAAACCCCCTAATTTTAGTACTACTACTAAAAGATCCACTACAGGTGTTTACATCTGGCCAGTCGTTCTACTGAGAGTATTTGTGATTTTCCTATTGAACAGATGCAGCAGTTTGTCA
Organism: Brachyrhaphis roseni; assembly: GCA_903066815.1. Taxonomy (NCBI): domain Eukaryota; kingdom Metazoa; phylum Chordata; class Actinopteri; order Cyprinodontiformes; family Poeciliidae; genus Brachyrhaphis; species Brachyrhaphis roseni. The sequence goes on along the minus strand of CAEFZY010020494.1, from coordinate 62,744 downwards.
TCTGGTGCTTTTCCTGACAGAGTAGACGTCTCTGATTATTGAAGAATTATGTGTAATCTTGTCAGAATAATGCATTTAAAAAAAAAAAAAATCGGATTCAGAACTTTTCAAGTGATTTTTTTCTCTTAGAGGCCCAAAGTGTGATTACGTCTCTGTGTTATGAGCTCTGCCTCTGGCCTGCTTGGGGATTTGCTGAAGGAGGCACATGAAAGTTATGAAAAGTTCTGTCTTGGTTCAAACATGGCAGCTCTGTCAGTAATGTACCCTACATTCACTCTCAACCAAAGGAAATCCTGCTTTCTCATGCAGTCTTCCACCTGTTCTTTTCATCTCTGCGCCACAGATTAATATTGCAGCGCGTGTAGCCCCCTACCCTCATCTTCTCCCTTCTACCTCTTGTTGTTTCTGCATCCCACCGTTCCCAGGCACTTTCACTTCTTCGCCTCCCCCACTGCCTCCTCTACCTCCATTCTCTACTTGTGGATATTACATTTTCTTCCATCCATCCCCCCCCCCACTGTCTTCTGCCTCTCCGTCTCAATCAAGAATACATATGAATACATCAAAAACGATCATGGACGATCCGGGGAGGCATGTAGGGAGGCAACAAGGCGAGACGATTGCAGCTGGAACAGACGGATGAGAAAGAGAAAGAGAAAGGTGGAAGAAAGAAGAGCAAAGAGAGGGAGTGATGCAGCACTGTAGAATTTTAATGAGCACCAGGGGGAATATCTTTTTCACTTTTTTTTTTGTCTTGCTCATTTTCCATATTTTTCCTTTTCGGGAGGCGCCCTTACATGGCCTCATAAATTTGACTGATAAATGACCATAAGGAGAATGTTTTTTTTTTATTTTTTTGGGGGGAGTTGTGTGGAGCGTTTAAAAGCACGCAGTATCATACCTGCATCAAATAAATCTTAGAAACATTTAAGTCAACATTCTCGATATTCTTAATATTTGCATATCTTCTTCTTTTCACAATTTTGTCAAACAAAACATCAGTTACTATCAATTATTGAGTGAATTTAGACTTTTTAAAATTATTATTCTCATATTTGACTTGCAGGGTTTTTTTTGTTTTTTTTTTACTAAGAGTAAAAATAAAAGATTAAAACCGTTAAATCAGCCAGTGATCAAAATTGGTCGGTTTTCCTTTGATCAGTGATCAGCAGGTCAAACACTGAAAAATCTGTTTTACTTCCTGTTCAATAAATGCGTCATAACTAAGCAGAGTATCATTTTATATTTACACACGCATCAACCAAAAACATTTTTTTAATGATTTTTAAGATGAGGAAAATATCCTTTATAACTAGAACTGTATTATAAAATAGTCCTGCAATTCTGTAATTTTCTGAATTCAAAACTGCTCCTATCAAGAAACCTGATGCACATATTCTATGTTCAATGTAGCAAAGTTCTAAGACACAAATATCTGAAACCAGGACGAATGGGTCACGTGTTGAGGGGCAACAGGAGGACATTTTAGTCCAGTTGGTGTAACTCTCTTGAAATTGCCTTTTGTTAGGAATCAAGAGGATATGTTCAACTATTTTATGTAAAAGTTAGTCAAACTGTGAAGGGATAATTCCTCTATTCTGGACTCCAGCGTACTTTCTACTGGTTGAACTCCACCATGACTCCCCAAAGTACGATTGCACCGACTGCTCCATACAACTCCACTTGAAGGAAAAATAAATGATATCTTCAGATAAAGTGTTTTCTTGATCTGGACATGTCAGAGAACTGATATGTTGGGTTCACATCAAGGGACAGCCCTCATCAATCTTGTAATCAGTCAGATAGCATCAGAAGCTTTCAGACCTCATTATCTTTTCTTGTATTTATGTTTTTCCCCCCTTCCTGTTTTTCTCTTCTATCTTCCAAAGTTATGCCCTCACGGCCTACTTCTCCTTTACACTATCCATGTTTTCTCTTTTCTTCCCGTCTTCCTTCTTCCTCCTGGGAAGAGTTTATTATGCTTTGCTCCGACAGCAAAGTACACAGATAAAAGATAATTGCTTGGCTTGACTCCTCCATTGATATGAAAATAGGATTTAAATTATTCACAGTGGTTTAAAGGTTAGATGAAGGTTATTACTGGCAGATAGGAGTGGGAGGGGAGCAGGGTGAGGCAAATGGGGGAGAAAGAAAAAAAAAAAAGAAAGGTCTGTGTTGCAAGCTGTGGCCGGAAGGTGAGGTGCTTTTCTGAAAGGCTAATTTGCAGTGCAGGCAGCGGAGACATCTAGCGAACTAACCACAAAAGCATCTCAGGGGGGATTTGAACATGGTGGTGGAAGTCAGTTATTAAGCAGCAAATTAAGGGTAGCGTCTCTGCAGAAAAAAGAAAAAGAAACGTTGTCAACTGTAAATAGGACCGCATGCGATCCTTGCCTACGCTCTAATCCATTTACGTTGTCTCCTGTCTAGCCTTGCAAAGAATTTCCTTCTTCATGCAAAGTTCGCAGTGCTTGGAAGGTAATAACCAGTGGCTTTCTCAGAAGGGATAAAAGGTGCAAGTGTAGGGTTTAAATAAGAGCCAGCTCTGTTTGGAGATTGACTTGTTTTGAACTGGACATGATGGAGTCTGGAGGGGGTGAGGCAGGATTACCTGCTCTGCGGTTGCCAGAGTCCCTGAGGACACGTTCTGTGATCACAGCAGGGTTTTTGTGGGATGACTAGAATGTGGAGAGGTTATGAGAAGTCCTCTCTCTTTTTTTTTTATTTTACACTGGCCTGTGTGTCCAAAGAGCTTTGTTATCCTTGCAGACATGGTTCAGGTATTTCTTTACTCAGGAAGGATCGCTTAGGGGGTCTGTAAACAAACCACTGTGACAATCATTCACAGGATCAGATGCAACAACTGTGTCCCTGCAGTCATCAGGCCATCTCCATATTTGATTGTAGTTTTAAATAAGGGGGTTTTCCCACCTGATAGTGCAGTAGATCTCTGTTTAACTGGGGGGCCAAAATGGCAACATTGGTTACATTTTCGGCTGGTGCGGTTGGTTTTCACACTGCACTGTCAAATGATCCAAACTCCTTGAAAAATCTGTTCACCGCCTCGCCTGTGGTGGCGCTGCACCAAGAACCACTGAAGGAAACGACACGAAAACCTCCAAAGACATGAGTGCAACTTTATTCTTTGGAGTGTCGTCAGATTTTAGCGATTGTAGGATTTCTCTTTTGACTTTTGTAGAAGACCACGAGCCATGAGACTCTTACGATTGCTCACTTTTCTGCGAACCAAGCTTACTTGTTAAACAAAGTAGAGTTTGATTAAAGCGGACCAAACTGGATCGGTGTGGATGCACCCCGATACTTAATCAGGCACCACAGAGACACAGTTGGTTGCAATGTTGCCTTTCAGCAAGAAGGTCCTGAGTTTGATGAGCTCGAGCTTCAAAACTGACATGGCAGAAAAAGCTCCCCATGACTGTCAAATGGAGCGGGGTTTGTTCAAGGTTCTTAAAGAACAAAGTGGGTCTAAACTGTGAATGAACTTCATGCTAGGTGACAACAGAGATGTAGACATGTTGTGAGTTTAATGAAAAGCAGCAGCAGCACCACCCATGAACAGCTGAAGAGACAGACCCCAGGGCCGCTGATGCACATTTAATCACATTCGGTTGTGTTGATAACATGAATATTAACATGAATCTGTGTAAACCAGACAACAGATACAAATTAATTATTTAAGGTGTTATTTTAACGCGATTCTCTCTTCTTTTTTTTTAACCAAAAGTTGTCATAGAAACATCTCGACTGAATTGATCTTTATTTCACATTCTGAATAATTCTGCTTCTTCTTATTTCTAAAAACATGAACAGTCATTGCTTAATTTTTATTTGCTTGCTTCAACATAATTTATGCCTGGAAATTCAACTCTTTGTTTACATTTCGTTCTGTGGCATGTATCCAATGAAAGTTTATTGTAAATCCATAAAATAGCTTCAGTGGGAGGAAAAGAATCTAACTGTTAAAAGATTCATGGAAAGGAAAAAAAAAAAAAGTTGGCGGGAGCCCCAGCAGAGACTGACACAGAACAAAAGTTTATGTTCCAACTTCTCATATTTTCTAAGCACTGCTGCAGCTCAGTGTGTCCTTCATTTCTTTATGGATTATACATTTCTCTTCCCCTGCTTTGACCAAGTAAAACTAGTAACTCAGCTTATTCGTCCTCTTGTTTCGATTCAAAATTCAGAAACAAAGGTTTGATTCCGCGCCGCCTCCGCCCCTGCAGCTGATTGATTACCTGGAGCCAATCACTTGACAGCGGCATGTCCTTCGAGAACAGCCAAGTGCCGTTTTTCCCTCTTATTCATTAATTAGTGATACAACCCGTGGGCACTAATCTATGCATTGCCGCTTTGATATTTCTCAGATGTGCACCGCTTTGATTTCTCTGACCCAACAACGAGGGCTGGGATTGGTGTGCGCCGCAGGAATGCTAATATGTTCCTGGAAAAGCCGGCGCTGTCAGCCTGTTGGCAGACAAGAGATCAAGCAAGACTTTCTTCTCCTCCATCTTCACCCCTGTACACATCATTCCTTTAAAAAAAAAAAAAAAAAAAAATTCAATATATTGCCACCCTCTACAAATTCTGGTTGTAATGCCCAAATCTGGCAGTTGAGGAGACTGCAAAGAGGCGGTAAGGCAGAGGCCCATCCAAACCCATGTCCTTGAAAGTCCTCTTGGAATATTTTAACGGGGTGACGGATAGAAGCTTCAAAAAGCTGCATGAATTAGAACCGTGTAGCTCATTTGTTTTGTGTTTTGTTGCATCTTCCTGGGAATGCTCACCAAATAAAAAGGTTTCTCATAGATTTGCTCCTGGAAGCTGCGCCAAAGCGATCAAAGATTTTTTATTTTTTTGCCTCTCTTTAAGCTGGCAGCTTTTGTTCACGAACTAGCAATTCTCCTTCCTCACCCAGATTTCTCCCCTGCAATCTTGCTGCCTGGTTGGGAAGCCTCAGTAATCAAGTGAAGAGCAGGATGTGAATAAATCAGTGGATGTATGACTAAAGCGAAGGGTTAGGCTGCCTGGGCATCCCTTTGATGAGCCTAGATTTGTGAGTCAGTCATAAGCCAGAGCAGCTACGTAGCACTTCAAACAGGCTTAGTGCTAAACCATTTAGCATGACTTTGCATGAAGTTGATTCGGCTGCAACATGGAGCAGATTGGGTTTAATTGCCAAACTGGTTGACGGTAATTTCTAGCAGGACATGGAGCTGAGCTGTGAGGTAAACAAGGCAACAGGTTTGATGTGTTGGTGTAGCAGGATATTGACACTGCCTGAGCAAAATGTTTTTCTGACAAAGAAAAGAGTAACGGAGCTTCAGGCTAAGCTTGAATTTTTACTCTTCAGCTATATTAACATTAAAACCTAGTCACCAGAAGTATGTTGGTGCTCTTTAGTGGATGCAGTGATGAAAACAGAAAGACAAATGAGGACGTGTTCATGGTTTAGGAGGGATAAATTAGAATATTTTCATGCTAATGTCATTTAGCATGAAAAAAATATCTGAATTTTTCTCACATCTCAACTGGAAAAATATTCACAGCCGGGAATTGGCTTTCATTTGAAGTATTAAAAATCAAATTAAATTGCTTCACAAGGCTTTATTAGCCAGATTAAATCCTGTTCAAAGTCAGTTTTAAGCAAGTGTAACATTGGGGTAACAAGGTTGTGTTTTTAACTAAAACATCAGGCGCAGAAATATTTCTGGAGACAGATACAGTGTTATAAAACCTTAGCTCACATGCACATCTAATACCTGTTACCTAAAGACTGCGTTCAGAGGTTAGAAGTGGGTTAAATAAACAGAGCTGTCACTTAGTTCCTCTTCTGCTTGCTAGTTTGTTCCAGGATGTAAAACACAGATTTGCAGCCAAACTCTGAGTAAGGCTTTGGATAAGAAGCTGTCATTTCCTAAAGCCCTGTCAGGTAGCTGGTTTGTGAGTTTCTCTACCAAGAAAAATGGAAACGATGTGATCAGAATGTGATTGATCAAATGCGCTCCGTGGCTGTATTTGGTTGTGCCAAAGGAGATTTGGTGACTCAACATTTAAGTGCTTAAATTTGCCAGATTATGTATGCTTCAAATTGGTTGAAGTGTTTTTCCAGTGTTTCCTCCTTCCTGGTTGTTCTGAGGTTTTGGATCTGTCTTCTGGAAGGTGATTTGTTCATGTTTACCTGGCAACTTAGGGATGAACTTAAAAATCTATCACAATATTGTCTGATATTTATAGCAACGATGATTTAAAGGGTAGTGAAATGATTCAGCAGTCTTTTGACTATAAATCTCAAACACAAATATTGATCTAGAATGAAGTATGCCCTTTATCAAACAACACTGAGATTCCAGTCAGTCGTATATTTAAACATAAACGTAGCGTTAATTTATTCCTCCATGGCACTAAGAGGGAGAAATGGTTGCAACCACACCGTCACTTTTTGAGGTTTTACAGTTTTGAAAGGATTATTACTTGGAGTACATTGTTATTATCGTTGGGTGACTTGTAATTGTAATTATTGGCATTTTTTTGAGCTTTGTTTTAAGCAATATATTTTCAGTGCTTAATGTTGAGCAGTGTAGCTTTGAGGAGGCGTTTTAAACAGTCCTAATGTACATACATTTGTCCCATAATCTATCAAAACTCAGTCTGAATAAATAAATACATATTTAGCTCTTGCTGAACCAACAGTGACAAACTTATAAAGGCAAGAAGATTTATGTATATTTAAAATTAAAAATTGAATGGGAATTAAGATGACTCTTCAATTAAAATCTAAAGATAAGAAATTAACAGGAACTTGTAATAATGGAATTATAAATTAATGCTTTGTTCCTAAAGATTAATTAAATTTAAAGGAACAAAAAGGGGGGAGGGAGAATATTCTACTCTACAAACTACAATGAGAATTCAACAGAGATCTATGAATAGGAAATTGAAAGTTTAAAATATAATGAGCTGGTGTAATATTTACAATGCCAAGTTTACCAGTCTCAAGTGAGTTTAAAGAAAGTTGCTAATTCTGAGTTGAAATACCCGGCAGTAATCTGACGCTTCCAGCATCTGATTTTCCCAGCAGAGAAGAAAACTGCTCTCTCGAGACAGGAAATTATTGCAGCCTTATTGTGAAATTTTTGTTGTTGTCATAAGAAATGTGATTTGTTGTGACAATGGTAATCTCTAAATGTTGATTTTTTTCCAAAGCCTAAAACTTATTGTCGAGGTTGTTACTTTTGCTGTTTTTGGCTTATGATAGCAGCGATAAATAAAATATTAAATCAAATTTGATACAGTGTATTGCGCACCGCTGGAACTGGGGTCCTGAAGTAACCTTTTTGATAATCTGTAAATTGTTTGTGCTGATTTTTTGTTTTGTTTTGTTTTGTTTTATGAGCACACGCAGTCCTAGCCATTCATTCTGTTGCCAAAAAGGGTGCAATTTGTTTCTAAATACATTTTATCACCACAAAATATTGTCAAACCTTTTCGGTCCAGATTTCCAATAAATCCCTAGTGCCTATTCTGGTCTGACATGGAGCTGCTGAGAACTGATTGTGCTCTTCCAGCAATCCTCTCCCTCTCACCGTGGCTGAGATCCATTGTTTTGCTGGAAAGCCACCAAGACTGGAAGGTTCTGGTTCTGTCATCTGGATGTTTTGGTGGTCGATCGCTTTGGACCTGGAGTTGGGCTGGATGCAAAGTAAAACTTGTATCCAGCCCAAACTTAACTTGTATTGAAAAAAAAGTGAGAAAAGGTAAAGTTGTGCCCGCATGGAGGTAAAACAAAACAAAAACTTGAGAGGAAACAAAATTTGCCAAACATAGCAAAGTGTATGATGCAAATAAAAACATTTATTGCAACCGAATCTGAAGGAGTAGTCCCATCTTGCTCTGACCTGTTTGGTTTATTGCTGGGTTTTGTTAGTTCAGGGTTTCTGTGTGTCTCAGAGTACAGAGCAGTTCCGGCGCTGCCAGGACTTCTGGGGGGTGGAGAGGTCAAGACGGACGAAGTAAGCTGAATCGAAATCAGCCATCAAGAAATGAAGATGGTGAAACATGCAAGTTGTTTATACAGCCAAGGAAAATTTATTATATTCTTTTTTTTTTTTTTTTTTTCTAAAAATCTCACTCTTTTGACTAGGAAGAGACCAAAACTATCAGAGTATCATTTTGTCACCTTCCTAAAATAACAGGTAACTAATATTTTGCCAAAAGTTAGTTTGGGGGAAAAAAAAGTATTTTTGCAAAAAAATGACTTAAGCCATTATTTTAGGAAAGTGGCGATTTCAACAATCATCTAAAGGATTCGGTGCGCGTGATATTACATTTGTTTGGAATATCTTGTGGGGACCATTTTCCTGACAGGTACTACTTTGTGGGGACAGAAGCCTGGTCCCCACAAGGGGAAACATTGCTTTTGGGTCAGGGGTCAGATTTAGGTCTAAGGTGTGAATTGAGTTTTGGTTAGGGTTAGGATGGGGTAAGGGTAAGGTTTAGGCTGTAGAAATGAATGGAAGGCAATAGAAAGTCCCCACAAAGATAGCCACGCAAACGTGTGTGTGAGTGTGTGTATACTGGGTGCAGTGAGTGCAGCCCAGGCTCAGATCTGAGAAGGCCTGCAGGAATGTTCGCTGCCTTTGAAGAGTCTGCTGCCTGTGCTCAACAAATATCAGTTCCAGAATGAAGGGAATGCAGCTTCACAAGGTTTCATCCAGCCCTGTTTTATTAAGGGATCCCACTCGTTTTTTCATCCTGTTGCCTCTGTTGTTGCAGGGGATGAAGAAGGTACATACATACTGATGAGGTGAGCTCGACTCCAGGCAGAGGCTCAAAAAAAAAAAAAAGAAGATACACAGGCTGGTTAAGTCCAGGATGAGGGAAGCACAGTGCAATAGGTCAGAGGGTGGATTGTGTTTGGTTTGTTTGCCTGTATGATGAACTTGGTAGTCCAAGAGAGAGATTTGAAAAAATTTTTAAAAAATCAGCAGAAACAGGAAAATAAGTTGTTTTATATAAGTTATATAAGTTCATCTTTTCAACTTAATTTCCCCTTTTCCTAAACCAACAAAATGCATCAGAGTCATTTGTTGACTTTTGGTCACATGAAATGGAATCCACTGGTTCAGTGGAGACATGGGGTTGTGTTTCAGTAGTCAGTATGTCACCCACTGTGGACATTTGGTTCATGCTCACGTCTTTGTATCTGTCTTCATCATAACTTAAACTTTTTGTTAACTGTTTTACTTCACTTAATTTTCATGACCCCGCTTATATTTTCATCGGAAGACAAAAAAACACAACATTTTCTGAACCTGGAGTCTTAATCTCCACTGCTACAAAACCCTTTGTACCCAAATAACTAAATAAAAAACATCAAAAGAAAGCAGTCTGTCTGAAACATATGTCTGATTTTGAACTAATTGTTTTGCTCAGTTTGTACAGGGAGGAATAAATCAAACTAAAATCTCACCGTTTGCAAAATAAATTCATAAAGACATGACTATTGTTGCAAATGAGACTTGTGGCGTCTATATCCAAAACAATAAATGCAGAATAAAGAATGACCTCCTAAGCAGTACAACAGACCTAAACAGTGGACTTCACTTCACAAAGAAAACAGAAACATTTTTGGCTCAGAATATGTTTTTAAACTCATACAATAGAATGGAGGGTTAATGAAAATACATTTGATGCATGGACAATTTCAGAATGTATACCGATATATACTGTGTATTTTGTATCTCTATCATTCTCTGGACCTTAAAGCTGGGATATTACTAACTTTCTCATGACAGAAATTAAAGATGAACTCTGTGCTGTTTGTAAGCAGATCGGTTTACTGACCTTCAAATAGATGGAGCTTGCCCATGTTGTTTATCCCTTCACACCTCCACCTCTCCTCCATCCCTCCATCTTTCCCTCCAGCATTACTTACTCCTGACTCAGCGTCTCACCAGCCCAGACAACAATATTGAGTCCTTTTTATCATGGCCGCACTTTTTCCTCATTTGAAACAATATAGTCTGGCCGTTGGTATTGATTCCAGTGGATTGTGCTCTGGTAAGCACTCCTTCCAGCCTCTGCTGCTATGTTAGGAAATCATTTCCCACAATAGATGACACTGTTTCTCTGTCTCTCGCAGCAATTCGGTTGGCTCTAATGGGCCCGGCGTTACTCAAACCAGGCATTGATTGCACAGCGGAGGACTTTGACAGGAGTCGTCGAAGTTTCCGTCGATGCGGTTGCCGCAAATTAGCCTCCTTTTTAGAATTCAAGATTTGTGTACCATAAAATTTCATTCAAATATGTGGGTGATGCAGGCGTAAGGCATGTGCTAAACGAAACTCAGTAGCCAACTTTGAAGGGTCTCGCATTGGGAATGAAATCTCAGAACAGTGATGCGCTTGGTTTGATTCCATTGGCCCTCCGTTTATTTGCATTTCTTTGGTTTTAATGTAATGTGACCAAATTTCTCTGCCAGGCGTCGAGGCCCTCTGAAGTGTGCCTCTTTAAATCACCGGGGGGCCCGGGAGTGCAACTGCAAATAGTTTTAGACGCTGGGCTGCTTTTCACATCAGTTGTGGTGCATTGGATTCCTGCTACGCTGTCTTCTATCTCCTCCCTATGTCAGGAGCGTCAATAAATCAGTACCCTCTACAGGCAGGCGAGGGAACATGTAGGGGGATAACATGCCCTGTAGTCACGCATATTTAAATATACAAGGGCTGTGTGCTGCTGACGACTGGACCAAACATCTCAGAGTGGCTGACTCAAAAATGGCTGCCGCTTGGGAACACTTAAGTGGTAAAGCCATCCAGCATGTGACTTGCCAGTGCACTATCAGATTAATGTGAGAGTGTCTTTTTTTTCCCTCATCTGTGAAGCAGCAGGCGTTGGAGGCTTGAACGCACCGTGTCTTTGTGAACTAGTGCAGAAAATGTAACTTAAATACTTTAGCTGGCTAGTAAAACGTGAGTTTCTCTGCAGCGTCTTCATTTTGTGACATTTTCTTGATTAAATTAGTACTGTAGATAATTCATCGATTACGAGTTGATTATGAAAAGTGGTTATTTATATAAGACTACCTCATACAGTAATATATTTTTTTATATATTTTCACAACTTTGATTAGTTTTGTCTCATTTCAATAAGCTGCTCTATGAAGGCTTTAGAGGGTTTTTTAGTGAACAACTGAATAAGAAAGACTAAGAAACCCACCGGACAAGTCAGGGAGAAAAAGGTTAGAAGCAGGTCATAAAACAATATCCCAAGAGTAAGCCTCCTGGTCAATCTAGTGGAGCTGCAGAAATCCACAGCTCAGGTGGGAGGCTCTGTTGACTGGACACTATTAGTCAAATGAGATCAAAATGGACGATTTTGGCCTAAATTAGCACTGCTCATCACTCTGAGTATAAAACATGGCGGTGATGGCATTATGCGAGGGGATGGATATCTTTTGCAGGAAGAGGGAAGCTGGTTAAAGGATGAAGGGAGCTAAGCGTATGTTAATGCAAGGAGAAAACTCAGGCTGCAAACAGCTTTAGCTTCAGCTAACAGGGTTTAGCTTTCTGCAGGATGACCGTAAACAGACAGGCAGAGCAAGAAAGGAAAGATTTAAACAAATATATTCACGTGTCTAAGTCCAAGTCTCTGTCAAATTAAAAAAAAAAAGTTGCCAAAGATTTAAAATTGATGTTCACATATTCTCTCCATCCTGTCTGAGGTTGGAGCTACTTTATAAAGATTAATGGGAAAACATTTGATTTGAAACGTGTAAAGCTGAGTGAGACGTAACCCAAGAAACGTAAAGCCGTAATTGCAGGAAAATGTGGTATTGATTCATGTGGTTTTAATGTAGACGCTCTCTTCATTTTAAAGATTTTGATTAGTAAAAACATTTGAAAACAATATACTGTTTCAACTTCACAATTACGCCTTTTTTAATGGTCTGTCCCATAAAAAAAAAAAACAGTTCAAGAGGTTGTGACATGACAAAACGTGAAAAATGTATAAAATATGAAGACTTCTTCAAGCCACTTTCTGAAAGGCTTGAAAAGGCACAGATCTATTTATTTTATTTATTTTTTACCACAACAGTCTTGTCAAAGGAAACTTGCATGCTGAGCCCAGTGAGCCCCCTCCTGATGCTGTCCTGCTGTGCAGACAGAAAACTTAACCAAAGGAAGCGGGTGGGTGGTGTGACTATTGCAGTCTGGACTATGTGGTATGCGTCCATGTGAAAGGCGGCGGTAACCCGCCCAGCTGTCTGTCAGCTTCTCTGAGGGGACAACTGTCAGATTAAGAGCCCTAGCCTAATGTCAGTAGATCACAATCTGCCTCCTGGCCTCAATTATATTGCCTCTCGTTCTGAAATGTCCCCCCGGTGTGGAGAGAAGTATTAGTTTTGAGGCTCATCTTGTATTCAGAGCTGTAATGGTTTCTCTGTGCCTGCACTGCATAGATTAGCGCCGAGGGCCGAAGGGAAGCTACATGTTGGCAAAGGCTTTATGAACATTGCCGTGATGGATGTCAGGCCCGAGTGTCATTAGTGTTGTTGTGCTGTGAATTCAGCAGTAGATTGCCAGAAAATCCTCTCAGCATGGCTTGATATCCTGTTAGTATCACCATGGCGTTGGACGTGTCCTGTGAGAACTCATTTATAATAGAGGATACAAAAAAGGGAGATATTTCCCTGGGTTGGCATGGTTTGTATTTTTTTTGCCAGTTTTTACTATTTATCCAGAGCTCTTCTGGGTGTTATGCTGCTGTTATCATTTGTTTTGTTTTTTGTTTCTGTTGTAGGTCTGTTTGGCACATATGGGGTCTAGAAATACATAGTTTTTTTCTTCTTCTTCTTCCACTTATTGCTTTTACTCCCCCACTCTTTCACACATGGCCAGTCCCTCTGGGCTCACCTCTGCCAGCCAAGGTTTATTATCTATTTGACAGAAGGGCTGGCGAAAGGCATTTGAACAGCCCATAAATTGTCATGCAGGCTGCAGTGTGACGCCTACCAGTTTCATTTCCTCAGCAACCTGGCACATAACCCGAGTGCCAAGCCATCACACCGCCACGTGCAGATCCAAGCTGATCCACTGCAGAGCAATTAATGGCATAGATCATTTACATAGAGACGGAGCTCATATTCATAATGTTCCTTTTATTATCTGAAGAAGAAATTAACCCAAGAATATATTTGCATACCAGCCACCAATGATAACAGCTTGCTAATTCCCTATTAGATGATTAATACGCTTACAACAGATGCTAATGAATTGAGCACTCATTGTTTCAAAGGTGCTCATGAGGCAGTTCTCATGTGTGTGTGTTTGCGTGTGTGTGTGTGCGTTTGCAGCTTAATTATAGCCATAATTATCTACTTGTTGCATTGGTTTTAAAGCAAATACAATCAAATAGTGGAGATGATATATAGTATACAATATCAGAGAGAATAGATGAGTGATTAGGGTTTACTGTTGTCTCATCAACAGGACATTACTATAGGACATGTAGAGAGTGTGTTCTTTTGTGTCTAAATGTTATTTCACATCTTTTAATCCAATGGCACCTTTACGACACCAATTTGTTTAATTCAAGTACAACCTCCTTTTTGGGATCATTTTGCAGAACTTGCTGTCTACAGACACCTTTTCTCAATTTGAATTTATATCTCGTTTTATTGACCATCTTGGTTCTATACATCAGCTTTTCACATGGGCTACATCTAATCATTCATTCTTCGTGTCTCGTTCACTTTTGATTTTGCATATACTTTTGTATATGCAAAAGCTTTACACCCAGAAATGTGTAAAGCTCAGGCGTTATGCTTTTGCTTCTTCACATAGATTTTTAATTGGATTGAAGTGAGATGATTGACTTGGCCATTCTACCAGTTTTATTTTCTTTCTTTGAAACCAGTTGATGACTTTGGGACTATTGTCTTGCTTGGAAATCCAAATCCGTTTCATCTTCAGATTCTTGTCCCAAATGTTCCGGTGCATTTCTCCATTCATCCCGCTTTGAGTTATAGTAAGTTTTGCCATTACAATAATCTATAAACCATCTCACACCATGACGTTTCCAACCTGTAAGCCTTTCACTGCTGGCTTGTTCTTTTTGGGGCGAGGTGTTCTGGTGCCCTGCACAGTCAATGTGCAGAAAGGCTGCTGTGGTTGAGTGCATCACCTCGTGTTTTCATAGGATAAACTTCTATTTCCATGTTATTGTTCTTTTTTTAAAGATCTATACAATCGCTGCTCGGTTCTTGCTTCTGATGACTCTTTTGACTCTCCTGTCAGAAATCTTTTAAAGAGGCGCCTGTCCATGGCTGGTTTAAGGTGAAGCCAGCCATGGACAGGTTCTTCCCACCCCTGAATTATGGCTCCAGTGGCACTCACTGGAACATTTACAAGTTCAGCTGCAACCATTGCTGATTTTACTTTTTTGTAGTGTGCGGCTGTTTTTGTGAAGCTCTCTTTGCTTTTACCAGTACTTTGGCAATGAGAAGTCTTTTTATAACGTTAGATTGAACCTTCTGGGGTTTTGTTTTTTAATCCTGACAGTTTGTTGTCTTTTTGAAACGTAACTAAATTGATGGAGTACTTTATTTTGTTTTCTTTGTATGTGTAGATTATTTAGGTTGGTGAATTTCAAGTCAATAAAAATATTTTAAATATTATACACTTGTTTTACTTTCCCTACTTCTATGCTTATTCCTCATTGAGAATATGTAAACAAATACTCAGAATAAGCTCTAGTCAAACACTTGATTCTTTGGCTTGCCTTCATTAGTTTATATCTTATAAATCTCGCTGGTTTTGGCCATTTCTTTGAAAGTCTTCCCCACATGGTTTTCATATTCAGAACCTTTTTTCTTCTGCAAAGATGCCTTTTATGCATCGTTTGCTGTTATTGCTGCTATTAACTTTGTGTTTTTGTCAGTTTTCTTTGTTTATGAGATACTTTTGGCTCATTGATTCTGTTTTCAGCTGTCATTCTTTCACAGACATAATCATGTGGAGAGCAATGTCTGTTTTCCTTTCCCATAAAAAGTACTTAGGCTTATTGCCTCCATGTTTAGCTGTGTCTTTTTCTTGGATAGATCGATTGATGACTTATTGCTGCCTTTAGCAATGTGCAATATCAGGGTTTTTCTATGCCAATGAATGTATTTCTGATTCAGGGTTTTAGTGCAACTATATTTTACCCAAATAGAGTAATTTACAGAGTCGCTGTGGCCAAAACTTTGAGTGCTCTTTGTTTTTATTTCCCATAGAAAGCTCACTGTGTCTCTTCCCACATTGAAGTGTTTACAGATCTATCGCTGCCATTATCTTTAGGCATATTTTGTTTTTCTCATTGAAACTTTTCCTGGTAAAGTCATTCATTTTTTTATTGCTAATATCGTAGGGCGTTTATCGCTCTGTTTTCCATGTATAAAAAGGTTCTGGTCCAGGGTAAGTGTTTGTTAGTGTTTCTTTCTTGGACAGAGTTAACTTTTATCATCTGGCTCTAAATGATCAACTGACTTTGAGTTGAATTGGTGCAATTTAGATAAGATAAAGCTCTGTTCACTCTAACCCAGACACTTTGTTAGACAGACATCATTTCATATTATGTTGTGCTCTGCACCTCCCCATCGCACAAAGACTTTTAGATTAGGAAAAATCTAAAGGCTGTTTTCAAATGGTTTGAAGATGTGTGAGGTGTACGGGTGGACTGGATACTCAGAATATCTACTAAATGTTTAAAAATCATCAGTTTGTGAAATTACTCGGGCCAGTCAGTCTGGTACAAACAACCGCATCGCATTCAGAGCCACTTAAAATCCCACTTGACGTGTTATTCATAATCTAACGGTTGGGACTTTTACCCATTTCGCCATGTGTCAGATACAGTTTTGAAGCTTGGTGTGAACCAATCACCTGTTTGAAGCACTGCCATCACAAATAATGTGGCATGTTTGTTTTGTATGATATCTATGTGAGAGCAGGCAAACTCATAAACGTGACACATTGACCCACACAGCCGTGATCTCGGCTACTCCTGGGTTTTGTCACACAGATCTTAACAAATTATTTCTGGTTTCTGGAATGAAATTTGACTGTCTGGTTGCGATCCAGGACCAAATAAAGCAAATCTTCTGTATTGCATCAGTTGCTATTTCATATTTTTTTAATGCGTTTTTTAATTTTTTTTCCCTGCTGCACAGAAACTTTTTCCATTTTACAGGGAAGCATGTTCAATGCCCATGTTGCACATCTGCATACACTTTTTTTTCCCCCCTTCTTCATGCTTCCATTTAAACAAATGGCTGTGATTTAATTGGACCGCAGAACAGCACTCTCAGAGCAGGAAGTGATTAGCACGACAGTGTCTCCTAAAACCCCGCGCTGCTGTTTATTTAATTGTGCCTGTGATCCTGCGGCTATGCTCTATTTATTTTGTCGCTTAACTAAAACAAAAGGCAAGGTTCAACTTTAGTGGAGACTCATGCAATATTGAGCAGAGTGGAAGACTGCACTCCAGAGATGAGCCTCCCAAACTCTGTGCAAAAACCAAAGCAGCTGTGTACCAGCTTGCGTGCCTGTGAGTGTTCAGTTGTGTTCGTTCAGTGTTTTTGCCAAGACAGCGAATAACATAACATTCACTCTATGAATAATTTCCTGTGTTTATGCTTTCTTTGCCCCCTGAGCTGCTATCTTTCCCTCCTGGCATTCCTACATTCCTAATGCAGATTTCTTTTTTCCATTCTCCATGTCCCACAGTTGCCTCTCTATTCCAGCATTATTACGTATAATCATTATATGAATACATTTTAGAAAATACTCTATTTTTCATTGTTTGCAACGTCCCTAAGTCAACCGTACAATACACAAAATTTGAAAGCAATTTTACCTTTAAAAAAAAAATCTGAATACTAATAATAAAGACAAAAACACCTACATTCGGGTAAGTTAGCACTAAATGTCCCAATGTGAATCTACCAACACAGTTTAGACTGCAGGCAGAATATTGTTGGGGCTTTTCTCAGCCTCTTGCTGTGTGTGACTGGAGTTTATGTATCACTGGTATAAATGTGGTTTCTGCCTGCAGGGTTGAGCTGCTGTTGTGACTCAGATCCAGTTTCTGCAGGAGATTTGACTTCTTGTACATTTAAAGAATATCACTCACTGTTTAGAGACGACGTCTTAATGTTGTCTCTATTCAGCTACATGCAGTTGTGACCACAGTTGAAGCACAGCTTGAATTTAATTCAAGAAATGATTGCACATGTTTCACTTTAAGTCTTTTGGAAAATAGTGACAGAAATGATTGAAAAACTATAGAGGTATTTTCATACAAAATGGTGGCAACACAAGATGCTTTACATAGCATAAAAATAAGCAAAACTAATGAAGAAATGATGAGAAAAATAAGGCTAAGCATAAAAATACCCAAAATATGCACCTAACAGAGGTAATGATGGCTGTAAGGACTGATGAATCGCAGTTAATTTGAAGAAGAAACACTTGAGGAAAACATTGTAAGCATAGTGTCAAGACTTTTATATAAGTTTGAAAGCTGAGGCAAATGCAATAATAAAAGAGGAAGAAGTTGAGCTTCCTGAGTGTTTTACGCTTTTGATTATTCACAAACTGATACAAATATTCACAGTTTAGTTCAAGTTTGAGTCACTTAAGAGTGTGTTCATGTTTTGTTTTTGCTACAATCTGTTCACGGTTTGGACAAATGTTATGTTCATTTATCCTGGACTCCCTCCGCATGGCTAAAGCTCGTCTTTAAACGTACAAAAATGATCAAATATGACGTAATGCTTCGTGAACTGATACGTAGTAAATTAGAATAAACCAAGAAGATGATGGTTTACAACTAAATAGGAATAATTCTCATTTTTATTTTTTTAATTTCCACATAAACTCAAAGCCAAAAAAAAAGAAGAGTAATTCTCTTTCCAAACACAAGGAGGCAAAAGTATTTACTACCAGAATTGGGTGATGAATGCTGCTTTTGACTTAGAAATAGACGCTCAGATACGTTTGTGACGTCACACTTGAGTAGAGCATTTTGTTGGAAGTTGTTGTAAATTGGAAAGCCAGAGGGATTTGCTCATTGTCTGCTCGTTGTGCTAATTGGATCAGGCTGAGTGACGACAAGCTGACAACATTTTTGTCTTTGCTTTTGATTAGGAACTTCTGTGTGAGCCTTTAGTTTCATGAACTACAAATAAGTTTACTCCAGCTGCGTGCAATGTTTTTATTTGTTTGTTTTTTCTGGGCAGCAGCCATATTTAAACCTTTCTATTGTATTTTCCCAGAAAGAAAATTAATTGATTATATCTCAAGTTTAAGTTTCCTTTTCCTTCTAAATTGATAAAAAATTTACTGATATGGCAATGTAAAAATATTGCCTGTAGATTTCCATTCAATAATTGACAACTCTGTTAATTTTCACGTCTCGGGGAAACTGGAAAAATGTTTATTTTGAAATGTTGATTAAAAAAATAAAGCTGGGTTGTTTAAAAAAAACAAAAAAAACCCCAAATATAATAGACAAGAAAACAGAACATATTTTGTCTCAGATGTTTCCAGTAAATTCTTACTTTGATGTTTGAGCGCTTTGATGAACAATAACGAGATATTTTTCAAGACTAATGGCGGAGTCTGTTGCAGTTTTATTTTTGCATCATGACCTTGTTGCATATTCAACAGTCTGTTTCCTTTATTCATAAATGCTATGATCCGTACATACTAAAGCAGAGTTGATGTTGAATAACCTCTGTGAAGACAACCCCAGAGAACGATGCTCTGAATATCATCGTTTGGTTTCCTTTGACCTGCCTGGACAAATCACCTCAAACTCAAAATCACCTTTTATTGTCAGCTGTTTGTCTTGATCTGCACGGACACAAATAAACAGCCTTTGCGTTTTTTTGCTCTTTTCTCTGAAGGTTTTCTTTGCATGTCAGGAAACTGATAATTGCCACATGATGTCTGTAGTTTTAGAAGTAGCTCTAAACCTCTTTTATTGTAACCAGAAGTGTTCTGAGTTGAGCTCACCACATTTCTGACGAGAGCAGTATGTGCCGGCAGGCACAGCTTCACCTTTATAATCCATCATGCTGTTGATCAAAGACGTGGTGATACAGAGGCTATAAGACCTGGAACAATGAGCAGCCTCGCTTTGTGTCTGTGGAAATTCCTTCAGTAAGAATCAATGACTTTAGTTTAAAACTACTGATCACACTGAAGTCTCATAAATGTGACCCCGATTGAAGTTGTGAACATAATGAACTAAGACTTAGAAATAATTACAATAGGAAAACGTTTTTGGCTTTGATTTATATATATATATGTATATATATATATATATTTTTTTTTGTTGCACAAAATCAGTTTCTAAAGTCTCAGAAAAACACCAGATGTACGTCTAAAACATTTTGAATGTTTGGAGTGAATTTATATCATAAAGATATAAAAACTAGGGGTGCATGATATTTCACAAATATATTATAATCACAATATCTTTTTACATGATTTACATCTCTCAAGGAATTGCTTCGTCTACAATAAATAACTTTTTAAGTTGCATCTAGGCTGTCTATGCTGTAATATATTTCGTGACTAATCTGCAAAAATAAGTTTAAGACAAAGAGAGTACAAGGTGGAAAAGTCAAGAAAAACCTACAGCTATGTTGTTTCAATACCTAAACAGGTACCAAACAGGTGCAACTTTTTCAATAAAACCTTGTTGAGATTGAAATAAAGATAATTGCACATTTTTTCCTAATATTGCACACTTCAAACTGAGTTGTTTTCATTTTAATGACACCAGTTTACTTAAAAGTTGGACGTTGACCCTGCATGCAGTGGAAATTACAGTGAGATTCAGGAGAGGCTCCATCTTAATAGACTTACAGTAGATTTGCTTTGGGGTGACAACATTATCTCCATCCGGACAGCCATCAGTCTACACTGATTCTTTTAAAAAAAAACATTTTGCTCCAGGAGTTTGAGAGAAAATGCTCAGCATATGTAATGTTAATCTCCAATCTCTGTCATTTGGGAGCATGAACTTGCTTTGTTTTTTATTCAAAATGTATCTCCTCTGCTTATAAAATGGGAATTCAGAGTGAGGAAAATATGTGGTTTTCTATTTACGTCCTGGGAGGACACGAAGATGGATGCACATATGGAAGGCAAATTTGAAATAAAAAGATTCTGGCATGAAAGTCTGGACACCCCAATCTCAGCTAATTAATCTAAAAAGGATGTCCAGATTCTGCAAAACACTCTTCATAAAATATTAACATGGACAAATCTTCCAGGGATGTGTAAGAAAATATCATATAGGGACTAATTAGGCAGAATGCCTAAAGATCATTACAGTTCTGCAGTGAAGTTTATTTATACTAACATGTTTAACACTCACAGAGGAAATGGGAGGCAGCAGTTTGTGAGGGTAGATGTATGTCCTCCATTTGAAATGTAAATTTCTTATTAAATTTAATGTCTCTTGTTAGTTATTAATATTAAAATGCACAAAGCTTCACAATGGGCTGCGTTTTTGTGTGTATCCTTTAGAAGCACACTTGGTATCTATTTGTATCGGTGTGCCTTTTAACTTTTGCCCAATTGTTTTTCAAGAAACCTCTTATTCACTTGTCCTTCTTTAGTTGTTAAAGGAAAGGAATTGAATTACTATGCTAATGGGATTATCATAATGCAATTTTTTGAATTATTTTCTATTCTTTAAAGAAAACTTTGAATATAGTTTTCCTAACTTCTGCTTTTTTAAAAAAAAAATATATATATATATTTAATGTTCTGATTTTATGACATTTTTCTGCAGAGGATATGTTTGAAGTGCAGCTGTTGGTAGAAAAATGGTTGAGGTCTGTGTTTCTCGTCTTTGAAAGGCGATGCGCTGAATACAGCCAGCTCAGATTCAAGGCTCTGCCGTGTTTATTAGCAGGTATTTGTTTCTCTGTGAAGCAGTCGGCAGACTCTCTGCATCGCACAGCGTCTCCAAATCTGAGAACCACCTGTTTGTTTCAGCTTCCATCTTTAACCGTAAACAGCAGGAAGGAAGACCACCGGTGGAGACGCCAGTCAGCTGAATCTTTTTTCCAGACCTCCCAAACAAACCTCCAGCTTGGTTTATTTGTTGAGTTAAAAAGATGCACAGTGTTCTCAGTATAAAGTCAGACACTCTCTTTTTTTTGTTTTTTGACACTGTACAGTGTTTTATTATTAGACCTGTTGCCTTGATCACAGAGAACAGCGAGTGTTTGCACTTTAGTGTGTTTTGCTCTGGTTTAAATCTGCACTCATGCCTCAAACTGCAGTTGAGTTTCTGCACACGCCTACAGGTGTTTTCAGTAACTCCGACTGCAGTTGGGTTGACATGTAGCAGGACTTACTGTAAATGAGTCACTGAACTCAGTGCAAACAGGCAGTCGACGTAGCACGGACCTTTTATTAATATGCAACATATTCTCACTTTAGTGAGTCGGTAGGTCTTGCAGAAGTTTTTCTCTTGGTTTTTACTTGTCACTGCACACAATAAAAGATAAAGCACAGCTCTTATTAAAGGCTCGGCTTCATAAGGTGTCCCTGTGAGTCCTGATAGTGCTCCAGCATGCAGCATTAAGGCAGGAAGGGTAATGAAAGCTTTTTGATTTATGACATGTGGGATTGTGAAGCAAAACTTTGAGGAAGTTCAATGATTAAAATTCTACTGAAGGACTGCATGAGCTGCAGTGATCAAACAGAGATCTTCCTTTGTTCAATTTGACAAATGTCTAGAGTTGCAGGAGCTGAAAAATAAAATCTGCCTTCGTCTCCAGATTTCTAGCAGACACTCGGAAGGTTTTGGATCAGAACGTACTATCATACGCACCATTTAAAAGGTGTGTAAAAGATATTCATCAACTTTGATAAAAAAAAAATATATAGTTTGTCCTAGTTGAAACAAAATAACTGCAGATCATGATATTTATTTCTGGACTTCTTTGTGTGTGTGGTGATGATTTTGTGTTAAATATTTATTCTGGAAGTTAAAGGTTGTCTTCATCAGATCATAACATACTTTTTTGGAAGTTTTCTTTGGAAGAATTAGTTTCTGTCTCCGTCTGTTAAAGGGGCAGTCATATTTAAAATGGGCTTTTTTGAGCTTCACATCACGTTGTAATGTTATTGCCTCAGACATTTTTCACATGTATGACAAAACCAGTTCTACCCAGAAATCCCTGCAGTTCCTTCAGTGATGCTGTTGGCTTTCTTCCAGCCCCTTTGACCAGCTTCGATCCTGTTTTTCCATCAGGTGTAGAACATTTACATTTTCTCAAAGTATTGATCAGGGTCTTTACCGTCATGGTGTCTACAAAGCATTGTAGAGAGATGCTTCAACTTACTATTTAAAAAGGGTGTACACTTATGCAACATGATCACACAGCCTGGCTTTATTTCTTATGATCCTTCCAACAGATTAGTTTGTTTTTAAGTGAATTTATTCAGCATGGTCATCACTTTAGGCATGGGTAAAACATTCTGAGAGGCTCTACATTGGGTCCTGCCTATTTGCGGTTCAGTATTTGCAGGTTCACATATTTTCTGCAAAACGTGACCGCAAGTTATTTATTCTTTTTTGCACAGATCTGAAATATTCAAAACAAAGTGCATCTTTGGAAGCAGAAATATCAAGACATAATGCTACTATTGACCATTGGCTATTGGTATTTGCAAAGCAGCCACTTATTTTCCCTGTTACTGATTGGCTGCACCCTTAATAAGATAAGAAAAGGTGTAGGTGTTGATTTCTGTGATAGTGCCATTAATGCAAATTAAGGTATATTTAGAATTTGAACTGTTAAAATGAGCAGCTCTAGGTGTTTTTAGAAGATGCCTCAAGCATTTATGGGTTTCAGCTTTTCACAGAAAACCGAGGATCCACTGCATCTTGATTTCACCCCACTAATCACATCAGGTGTATGCGCCCTGCATACACGTTTAATATCCTCTGTATGCACTAATGCTGCTGCAGACTTTTACTGCCACCTGCTTCCAGCTTTGTGGCGTAAACAATCAGTCATACATCACTGCACAGTATTGGCGTCTCAGTATGCACTTCTGCGAAATAGGTTGACTTTTTTTTTTTTTTTTTTCACTTGCAGAGTCAACAGTAAAGGTTTAAGGAGCGATGCGTTACAAGATGCACAAAGCTTTTTCAGCTGCAGCTCGTCTGTCAGGTTTATACGCCAGGGTCGACCTTCAGGCCATAGATTCTCTACTAATGACGTTACAGTCTTTGCAAGTAGTTTGACCTGCTAATTTAAAGTAAAACACTTTTATTTTAAAGAGAATGATTTGATCTCGCACAATATAAGCTGGTTTTAGGTGCTCAGTTTGTTTCGTTTTTCCAGCAAGCTGAGAGAGAATGCACAGAGTGACCAGGGAGTTGGTTTGTTGAATGAACTAAACGCCTTTTCAACATCCATTTTCCACATCTAATTTCCTGGCTTATGGCTGCTAATGACTTCATTGCACATAAATTTGCCGCCTAATCACAAACATCTGCCATCGGAGCGTGTCAAGTGATACTAAGTGGCAAAATCTATAAAACAAACAAAAGTGGCTGATAAAACTATTTTGTCAGCGGAGTTAAAGGCTCTGAGCCTGAAAGCCACAATGTCAACAGCTGTGCTTTTGGCCCGCTCCTCAATCAAACCTCTGACACAGTGATTTGTCTGCCTCGGCTTTAATTGCTCCCAGATAGGAGGCACGCTCGCAGAGCATTCTCCACTCTCTATATCTAATTATAGATATTGGTTTGGCAACATTGTTAATTCATTCATTCTTTTTTTCTGTTTTTTTTTCTCTCACTCTCTTATTAGATGAGCGCTTGTTTGATAGCAATGAGTTGGATTCCTGTGGAATTTGCTTCACTTAGAGCGCATAGTTTAGTTTGTGCTCGCAGGTATCAGCACACAAACTAAGCGTGAACATATACCAGGATTCAAATAGGCTGATGTTTATGTGTTTAATTGAAATGTGCAATCACTTAAATATCAGGGAATAGAGAGTAGAAAGGCTGCAAGTTTTTAAATAAGGGAAGACAAAAAAACTACAAACATTTTCTGACTCTCATGCCCGCCAGGTTACGTTTAGACTCTCCATGGATGCTCCAGTTTTTTTTGTTTGTTTTTTAATTGTAATGACTTTTTGCAGCAATGAAACTACGGTACTACATTTCATGGGTGACGCAAAATACCCAGTGAAAACAGACAGCAGGTCAGAAGAGGAAAAAATAAGTAAATGGAGGAGAAACCTGCTGTTTCCCAATGAGGATCATTTATCCCTCAGGACTCACAGGTACACAGAACTGCACTGATCGTCTGGTAATAAATCACTTCATGTTCTTCCTTCTTCCAAGTAAAGCTATGAATATGAAGAGGTTTAGTTTGGCACGACCTGATCGTCTCGTTCGTGGATGCACGCTTGCATCGTTTTAAAAAGCATAAAATGACGCAAGTAGTTGCATCATATTCATTAATGATAATGCTTTATTGTAACGGTGATTATGATTTCCTTTTTAATGTGTGTGGACATATTAGCATTTCAGTTCTTAACAATGAAAATGAGGAAAATGATTTAGTTAATGTTTGGTTTTACATTGTTTATCCTCCGTCATCTTCTGCAGCGCTGTTTGCAGCTGACATGTCCAGACAAGAGAGTACGTTTTTATTGCGTCTTTATCAACTCCCACACTGGGAGAATCCCGTTTTATAGTAAATTAACTACATTGGTGAAACAGGCATAGACTTTCAGTACACTTAGGCAACATGGGAAATGTTTCATACCTTTTCTTTCTACAGTAAAATCACAATCGTGATTTTATTTCAGTTTTGCTATGATTTTTTTTAAGTCCCTGGTAGATTTGGTATATTTATGCCAAATAATACTTTTGAGTAGAATTTTTTTTAATTTAATCAAATGGTTCCTATAAAACCTGACATGCTGTACTTTAGGTCTGCTTTGGTATTCAGCTGGTATTCCTGTTCAAGGATGTTTCCACACCTGCAGTTTGTTTACTTTGGTCTGAGTCAGCTAAGGAGTTCACGTCTTCCTCTGATTCAGTTTCTTTTCAAAAAGACACCAATTAAACCAAATCCTGTCACTACTAACCACTCAAGAACGTTGAGTGTGTTTATTGGTCAGCTGTGTCCACAGCAGGAGTATCAAGCGTAAACAAAGGAAGTAGATCCTGTGTTGCTGAGCGGCGGCAAACATGAAGAATTTAATCTTCTTACTATTATTTCAACTGGTGCTTTTTCTGGCAGAGTTATCTGAGGACATCTTGGAAGTTGTGTGTGACTTTATGCTTTATGGGAACGATGATTGTCATTTGTTTTGTCGCGAGACGTTTACTCAGCCGTGTCTCACAATGCAACGCATACCAGGTGTGAAAACACCCAAAATGTTCGACGTCAACACCGACGAGGCAAAGCTCACTGTTTTGAAAGCCAGTTTATTGGATCAATGGAAAAAAATTTAAAGTAAAACTGATACATCTGCAGAAGAGCAGAACTACAATCTCTCGCTCAATCTGCTTTGGCAGATTGTCAACATCTTCCAGTCCTTCATGACCTGTGATGGTCGCTGTCCTCTAGCAAACAGGTTTCACCAGGAAATTAGATTCCTGGAGTTTGAGACCCCTGCTGTACATTTTTCGCATGGTTTTTGTTGCGCTTCAGTCGGGGTATTTTCTGTAAAAAGATCTGAATCACATCAGCCTGTCAGACTTGTTACCAGCAACAGTCTAGAGTGACTCATAGAGTAACCTCTTCCTTACTGAAGATTAAGTTGTTGACTAAACTGTGTGGTCCTGCTTTGCTCTCCTAACCCATGTAACCGGATTTTAAACTCAGGTTGAACTAAGAAATAAAAACCCAGATTGAGTCATTTTGAAATTTGAGCAGTTGTGTCTTTTTAGGTTTTACAGGCAGTGTTATGAAACCCTTCAGCGTCATTGTGTTTTCTTTTCTGTGGTATAATCCGAGACTGTTATTCTTGGTAATTGAGATATTTAAAAAATTTGTTAATTCTCAGGATGATCCGACATTAACAAGTTGAGGCTGGTTCTGGTTTTCACGCTGGCTCTATTACTTGTTTTTTCACTGCCTTTCAGATTTTGAAATCCTCTTTTTTTTCTCAAATTTAAAGCACGTCATCTTTTTCTGTCACACCAAATATCCCTTTCAAACTCTACGCTTTTTCAAATTTCTTTTACCATTTTTATTTTAAGATCGCGTCTTTCTCCACTATGATTATTCTTCTCTTCCAAGCTGCGGCGCCCTTTCCGACATGTTATTTCCTCTGAGAGTCAGACTTTCGTACGGGTTAGTTTATGTAACGCAGTCATCTGTCAACTGCGGCTCAATTAACCATAAATGTTCAAATTCTCATCGTTCTCTCAGAGTCGTAAACACAGTCGGGCCACGTCTGGAATTAGTGCACTTCAGCAGATGTCAGATGTGCACACCGTCTCCATTAAGCAGCAGAGGGACGGGCAATTATATCGGCTATCCAACAAAGGGCGCGGGCTGCAGCTGTACACCCATTACTTTGATTTGCTCTCGGAAGAAGGAGTGAGCAGGAGAGGAGAGGTAAAGGAGCAGAGTGAGGTTATATCAGATGCCTATCAAAGTGTCAGAAAGGCGGGAGGCAACTTCTGGCTCCAGCGTGAGTGTGAGTGTGTTGGTAGGTGCGCTTGGCATCCCTCCAGACCCCTTCTGCCCTTGGCCAGCGTTAGACCTTAGAGGGTGGGAAGGTAATAGCTTTCCAGTGCCTGCTTATTCATCCAAAATCCTTCACTCAGAGGACGAAGAAGATTAAGTCCCGCTCAGGTGTCCTTACTTCCCCCTAAACCCGCTGACCTCTGCTGATTGGCTCGTCAATACTCGGCCAACTTCAAAACTCTGCTCTTCAGGTCAGACAAATGCATTTCAGAAGGAGCGGCGTTGTTGTAAATGTACTTGTTTTACCCTTCTGTTCACGACTGCGAACAGCAAATATTTCACTGCGTTTATGTGAATATCGAGTGCCAAGTGGGAGCAAATGTGCTGTGACAACAGCTTTTAAGAGAACAAATGGAGAGAGTGTCTTTTCTGCTAAAAGTGTGAAAGTCACTTTTTTTTTTTCTCTCTGTCGGAGTTTCTGCTTGTTGACTATTTGCCGCATCTTGCTGGTGCAGAATGTTTGCCAGGATTGACTGATTTTGCTACAGCAGGAGGGTCACTTTTGCAATCTTTTAGCCAAACAAAGAATTAAAGGGACAAAGAAATGACACCCAGCATTGAAGTAAGCTGCTGTTGCTTGTGTGTGTATGTGTGTAATCATATCTTGTCCTTGGGAGCCTATGATAACATGAACAATGTTGGACCTGCTCTCTCTCTCTCTGTGTCTCTTTCTCCAGTCCCTTGACAGCAGCTGAGCTAAACATGCTCCCTGCAAGGCGGTAAGAGAAAGAGACATCATCCTCATTGCAAAGTCTGGGCACAAGCAAACAAGGAAATAGCTTTGCAGTGGTCGAACCTGAAAATAATGGAAAATGCGCTCTTTCAATTTAGTCATTCCTGTCCTTTCTGTGTGTGGGGGTGTGTGTGTGTGTGTTTTTCAGGCTGGTGGGGGTGCAGAGGGAGAGGTATATATGGCTCAAGGCAAATCAAGGTGGATAGGTTGGAAAGCTATCCACTGACAAAACACCACTGAAAATGGAATGGAGCTATAAATAAACAAGCAGCAATATCTTGTGTTATGAATATATAATTTCTGTTTTTAATAAGTATTGAGGCCTGAGGGATAGTCTTCAAACGGCTCAGCGAGCACCGATATTGTGATTGCAAATAAAACTCGTGTTGAATTATTGAGGCGCCCAGAGATGGGTTTCCCTTCGGTCGGGCGATCGAGCCTCTGCTGTCCGGTGATGCCCGCTACAGAGCCCCGGGTGGCAGCAAAACTCCAAAGTGGTACATGGAAACGAACAAGCTCAAGGTCCTCCAGCCAATTTACTCGTAAAGCCAAAATGTGAGACTAATTTGTGAGGAAATGGAGCTCAGGCGAGCTATTGTTATTCATACGGCTGAGTGCGGCAGTATTTATGTGCCTTTGTGCTTTTAGCCTAATCAAACATGCAGGGCAAACAGAACAGACGAGAAGGTCGTGGTAGCCCTGGAGGAGCTGTGGAAATTCATAGCTTAGGTGGGAGAATCTGACAAGGCAAGCATCAGTGATGCTCTTCAAGAATGTTAATTTTTGGCGCCTTGGGAGGAAGAACGGCATTAAAATCTTGTTGGCCAAACAGAGGGACACAGCTAACATGTGGAGGAAGGAGCTTTGATTGGATTGGACCGCATTTTAACTTTTGACCTTTTACATGCAGAACTTTATGCAGCCAAAAGTGGACACTGCAGCTCCCTATGTTGAAACATGGAGGTGGCAGCATCATCCTGTGGGGTTGCTTTTCTTCATCAGGGCCAGTGAAAACGGTCAGGGCTGATTAGATGATGGGTGAGATTACAAAGAGGTCAAACCAGGAAGGATGCCTGGATTGAGACTGGGGTGAAAGGTCACCAGACGGAGTCCAGACCTGAATCCGTTTGACAAACCGGTGGCAAGAATCAAAAACTGCAGCTCAGATTTCCGACTGAGCCTGAACTGTTCAGGAAAGGAGAGTGGGGAAAAATGTAAGAAGCTGATGAAGACGTACTAATTCTCTTTTTTTTAAAAAAAACATAAAAATCAGAGTTTCCATTTCCTTCCCCTTCTGCTGTTATACACTGCCTCGTTTTGGATTTAGTGTGAGAAAAGTGCAAGCGGTGTGAATACTCTGTCAAGGCACTTTATGTTAAAGGTGAGGGGAATAAAATCTCCGGAGTTCATAGTGTCGCCTGACGACGCCAACCCCTCTCAGCATCTTTAGCATAAAAACGTGACGGCAACAACATACAGGCCTCTCTGTGTGGCGCATCGAAAACAAAGGTGATTGTTCTGCGATGCGTGAGTGCTCGTCTTCACAGGAAATGTTTGTGTGCAGCTTATCAGTGAAAATCAGCACTGTTGCTTGCTTTATGGTGACAGACCAATGACAAGTCGTGCACGTCTTGTCTTTTCCACTTCCTGCCTCTGTCTTGCGGTCGCTAATATGAGAAGTGTTTTTTTCCCCCCCACACAATGAAAGGCAAATCAGTAGATGAAGTGCTTTTCTTTTGAAAGCAGTGCTGGTGTGAGGAAACTGCCATGCATGAGGCCCTAATGCATCCATTTTCTGTGCACCCTTGTCCCTAATGGGGTCGGGAGGTGCTGGTGTCTATCTCCAGCTGCGTTCGGGGCGAGAGGCGGGGTTCATCTTGGACAGGTCGCCAGTCTGTCGCAGGGGAACACAGACACAAACACCCCAAACAACCATGCACACACACACACACTCACACCTAGGGACAATTTAGAGAGTCCAATTAACCTGACAGTCATGTTTTTGGACTGTGGGAGGAAGCCGGAGTACCAGGAGAGAACCCACGCATGCACAGGGAGAACATGCAAACTCCGTGCAGAAAGACCCCAGACCGGGAATCGAACCCAGAACCTTCTTGCTGCAAGGCAACAGTGCTACCAACTGCGCCACTGTGCAGCCCAGGCCCTAAACCGTCAATGAAAACTGTAAAAATGGTTAGCTTCCACAAAATGATCTTAAAGAGTTCAAGAGAATAGCCGACATAAAATAGTTCATATATTGAGAAAATTCTGAGTCTACATCTCTCTATTAGAGTCGTTCTGTGTTGCCGCTTCATTTCCTCCATTTTCCAGTCGGTTCCAGTTTGTCTGGAGTCCTTGAGTTCTTCCTCCTTGCCGTTTTACTTCATCAGGAACAAGCCCTTCTTTCACTTTATGCATAAAACTGTGTAATGGAACAGAACCGAATTCCTGCTAGTATTCATTAGTGACCTCACATTAGCTCATAATGTCGTCCAATAGAACAGTGGTGCTTATTTTATAATGAAAGCTGCTGCTCGACTGCTGGAGCTGCCAGAGGAGCCTGATGGGAGGCAGCAGCCTCAGACTCTCAGCAGAGCAGCGCATCGATCCTCTCTGCTGCTCTATTGATCCAAAATGTTTTCTCCCCAATGCAGGGTGCTAATCACTGGCTTATTAGGGAGATGTGTTCGGGTGTGCTGCTGCTACGTGGATGGGAGGCTAGACTGAAATGATAATCGTCTCCAGTTTTATAATCCTAATCTCAGTTTTTCTGTTTTTGTGTCGTATTGGGAGGATAACCTGTAAGATGTAAAGTTGGACCTTTGGATGAGTTTTCAGATTGAATTAAAAACTGTAATTATTTGCACTGGCCAACTTCGTCGGGATAAGCCACAGACGTCTGTGTTGGTTTTTGTGACTGTGCCGACTGCAATAATAAACACGTCATTCAAAAGGATGGAGGGTAAAGACTCAACAGATGGAGAAAATTATGAGTTGTCTCACAAACAGAGGAAGGAAGAACATCAATGATGCTTAATTTTAAGTAATACATTTTTAGAAAAGCTTCTGTTTTCCCCCAATTTGGTGATTTAAGCAATGAAACTTTTTGTTGTAAAACCTCATGTTCTCCCATCTCTTAAGATTTTTCTTCAACATGTAGAGTAACTCATCACAAACGTCTTAATGGATGTTGTTGACCAGCTTTCCCTTCATGAATCCAGTATTCCCTTTCTTTTTTCAGTGCAATGTGTCCATTTTGTGCCTCGCCTCCATCAACAAGTTAAAACTGAATAATGTCATGTTTTCTGTTCACCATCTAAACATTCTGAGTTGCATTTACAGTCGAAACATGAACTAGTTATCACTCCTTTGTATTTTATTAAAAATAAATTCTTAGATAAATATCAATCATGACGCTATGCATTAATTGGCATATTGATTTGTAACCTGACCTTTATCAGCTCGTCTTCTTAATCATCCCCTGTTCTTTGCTCCTGTTAGACAAACTATACATTTTGTCCCATATTTCCTACTTTTGCTGCCGGAAGCAAAATAAGGGGAAAAAATTTGATGCAAAATTTTCCCGTTAACAGTCTTTCTAATTAAATTCACTGCTAGGTCAGTGTTCCTCTAGTATACCATCCTGATGTTTGATTTTGTCAGCTGACAGATCTTTACTCGCTTCAATTGAAGACCGCTGTTATTTCCTTTACATGTAAATATACAGTTGTATAAAATAAAAAAAGCAGACATGGCATTATGGTTTTGCTTCACTCTTCTACCAGTAATCCCACAGCTTGATTCATTTCCTGCTGCTGGCAGGGAAGGAATCTATTTGTATTGATAGCTAATAGTGTAGGACCTCAGTTTAAATTGAGTTTAAAGTAATGCTATTGCTATTGGATGCTCACACTTATATGTATATAAAGTGGGAAGAATAAGTACTTGACTTTACCTCTGATCTTTCCCTTTTATAAAGAAGGGAAAATCACATGTAATGCATGATTTATTTCCTCCTCTGTCTATCAGGCTGAACTCCATCCCAGCACAGACACAGTCAGCACTCGTCAAGCTTTTGCTCTTCATGAGAGGAAATGTTAGGATTTTATTTGCAGAAAGTAGTTGAAGTTTGCTCTGAGAGTTTCAGAGTTTGTAGACTCTAGACGAAAAGAGCAAAAGTTTAAAATCGCCAGAGGAGAGCTGTGTGCTCAGTCCAGGATTGTCTGTTCATTGGCCCTCATTTGAACATGTTCTTGGACAACAGTGGGAAATTTCCATGAAGAGCTTGAAGAGATCCAACAATAACTGATATAATTGAACATCTTTGAGATGTAGACGTCTCTCTGGATGAGGATATTGATGCTCAGCGGCATGAGACATTAAAATAAATTTCTCGAAGTATAAGAAATGAAAATAATCTGTTCATGAAGCGGTTAATAAAGCTGCAGTTTAAGTGTTTGGTGTTTTAGTAATCATGAATTACAGGCAAAATAATCGAAACTTAAAAACTAAACTTCAGCATAAAAAAAATACATGAAAAAATAATTCTCATAGCTGACACAAATCTGAATTTTGTGACGGCATTTAATCTGTGAACGCAGTCCAGATTCACCAGTAGACCTTTAAAATCCCACCGCATCTGTTAGCGCTTCGGTTCACACTGGGTCATTATTCGTTATAAATTGTCAGGAGTGATTCCTTGTCTGAGAAAAAATCGTCATGATGAAGACAAAAGAACATCAGCAGGATAAAACGAGTTGCATCTTCCCCCGCAGCCAACAGTGGAGCGTTTTTTGGATCCCTTGTAAACACAGATGCACTTCCAAAGCTTATAATCAGGCATTTACTCCATAAAGAACGCTAGAACTGACTTGGGATTTGCCTAACAATGTCTCATTACTAGTGTATGAGCTGTGTTTTTATTTTTTCTCCCTCCTTGAGCTAATGCAATTCGTCAAGGAGAGCAGATGAGGGAGGGGGTGGGAGGGTGGAGCACGGGGAGGAGGACAAAAACACTTATTAATTTGCACGAAATGGAATTAGCAGCGGGGAGTTAGAAGCGGCAGAGTTTCTAATTTTACCCCTGCCCCTGTGTGCTGATGGTAAATGGAGATTTGTCACACTCCACTTGGCTGGTTCCCCAGCTTGATGAGCTGTCTCACTTGCGAGAGCTCTGCTCAATCTCCAGCTTTAGCCACTGCGCCAGGCAGCGCTCACATCCCTGCCACAACCCCACAGAGTTGTCAGGAGTGGGTGGAAGTGTCATCAGATGCCACATTGCACTGTTGACACTGAATGAAAAGGAGGATGAAAGAGGCAAGGAGGACTAAAGGTTTTTATTTTATTCCTTCTCTCTTTTATTTTGTAGAATTAGATGTCACATTTGAAAATAATGACGTGAAACAAACACAGTCATCTTCTAAGCAGATGGCTTTTATGTAGAGCAGCACAATATATCAAATAATTGTCATTGCAATATCCATATGTGCAGTATTGCACTTATAGGACTGCTGAAGTCTCTGTGCGTTGGTGCTTTGCATAGACACTTCCTTCCTGCTCTTGATGTTCACGGCATAGAGCTTAGTGACAAAGAAGCTGATGCTGGTGGAGGAAAATGTTAAATTGTGATCACTTTTAATATCATAATCCCCAATATTTCACATGAATATTTCCCTGTTGCATGATTTTGATGTTGCAGATATAGTAATTCGTTACGTTGTGCAGCTGTAGACATGCTGTACTAAACCAAGCTAACATGTCATTGAAGATGTTTGCAACACTTTAGGAGTTTGAGTCCTCATTAATTTAATTACACAAGGAAATCTAAGGAGGACAGACTTTCAAAACAAAGTTGTAAAAATGATCACCTCTGTTTCATCCTAGAGCATGAAGCAAATGTTGGTCATTCTCAGAAAGCTGTGTAAAATTGAAGATGGTTTTAAAATGGGCTAATCTCAAAGGAGGTTTGTAATCTATACTTTTAATTCTACAGAGATCTTGTCCTGACGAACTGAAGTTGATCTTGTTACAGCAGACATTGTTACAGCGCACGCATATAAAATAAAAAGGACTCTAAGTTGAACACGAACAAAAAATGTAGGAAAACTCATAACAGTAAACCTTGTGCACAAATATACGATTTAAAATTCTAAATTTATCCCAATATTTAAAAAAATAAAGCTAATCTATTGTGTTCCTGTTGTGTTGGTGCTGAATCAATCCTCCAGGTTTTTACTGCAGTTCTGAATCGTCTCACTGGGACCACAGATCTGGCGCCTGGTTTTTTTACTGGTCACTCTGGTTTCTGTGATTTGCAGTTCTGAGCCTCAAATTAAACTTGAATTTGAGGAAGCTTTAGGTTTAATAACCTCACAGGAGTAGAGAAATCCTCAATGTTGGAAGGCCATAGACAGACAGATCAACTCTATAGCTGATTTTTCCTTTCTTTACTATTTAAAATATCCGAAACTGTACATTTTCAGAGCTGTTCCACCTTTGTTGAGGTATTTTCTCCTCTGATGAACCTACATTGTTAGAAAAAACAAACATCTAAATCAGTCTGACTGCCTGGATGATCTTGAGTCCCCTGAGAGTGAAGTACAGTGTGCAGGAGGCTACAGACCTGCAAACAGCTCAAATCTGTGAATACTAGAGACTCTCTCTAAAAACGCTTGGAGCTATTTTAACAGTTCAACCACCAAATATAGCTTAATATGAATTAATTAACACATCTACAGTCTTATTCTTGTAGATAAGACTGTAGCAATCAGCTGCCATAAGAAAGGCAGCTGACTGGCTGCTTTTCTTGTGCAGCTAATCAGCCCCTCCAAAAAACAAATGACGCTCCTGGATTGGCTGCTTTGCAAACTTCCTAGAGTTGCATTGTGCTGAGGCATTTCATCTTTCCAAGCTACATTTTTCTTTTTCTTCCAAAAAAATGTAAGCTCTGCTAAAAAATGCGGAAATGGGTGAAATTTCCGTGAATATTTCCTCAGAAAACCCCAAATTTGGGAATTATTTCCTTATACAACGTCAAAGATGGTAGAGCCTTGTACTTTTCCAAGTTTTGTAATCTACCAATCTTTGGAAATGATCCAGTCTCAATTTAAAAAAAACAAAAACTTGAATCTAAGGTTTCCCCCTGAGCCTGGTTGTTTCCCCCCTGATAAGGTTTGAGCTACGTATATTATTCCAGTCATCTGTCAGTAGTTTTGACCATGCAGTTGGTAAAGTTCATATTTATGCAGGTTTTGCCTCTTAATGCCTGTTTTAAAGTTTCTCACTGCAGTGTGACTCATAATTTTATCTACACATCAAATAATACCCTCCATGATAACATGTCTTAGCTCCATAATAGATGCTTGCACAGACTGACAGAAATGCACCGGTGTAAATTCAGTCAGTGCAATGCACTGGCAGCCGCAGATATATTAAAGTGTAGTGTTGATCAATAGCACGCACTCACACAATCACACACAGTCCGCCCTACTAAGAGCTGCAAGAATAAAATAAGCTGCTGACCTCTGGTTCACCCCTGGTTTTGAACAGATTCTGAAGGGCGCGCTCAGCGATGATGTTGATAATCGCAGCTGGAGAAACCCACAGTCCTGCTGTTTAATTTTTTTTTTAGGGTTTTCTTTACAACAGACAACAAGAGCTGAAGCATCCCAGCTGTGTGAAGGTGAATGACCTCTTCTTGAGCTCCCAGTCCTTTGATACTTCAATCAATATATATGTGATGATGTGATCAACTGCTGGCAATACAAGAGGCAGCTGTGGAGCGATCACGGCCGTCCAAATCCCTCCTTCCACCGCCAGCGAATCTGTGTGTGAAATGTGTTTCATCGATCGAGCTACTTGCGGATTCTCGGCTCTTTGTTGCTGCACTCCGGCACATCTGCGGCCATTCTTCGCTGGGAAAGAAAAGAAAGACGGAGAGGAGGAGGACAGGGAGGATTGTGGGAGGATAACACTGTCATACAGCGCTTTAATTGGAAGCATCAAGAGCACAAAGCGAGGGGCGTTCATCTCCCATCTTCCTCGTTTTTGCATGGATATGGTTTGTTTGTTCATTTGCCAGAGTTCGTCGAACGCTCAGGTCAGGTCAGCGTGGCTACGAGGCCTCAGACATCCTCCGCTGATTAAAAAGGAAGCGGCAGAGACCTAAACGCACACACGCAAACATAAATGCGCACTACGCCTGCAGCTCTCGCCTGGCGATAAGGATCCCGATGTGTCTGACAGCGAGGCTGACTGCGGAGTGTGAGGGAATTAGAGGGATTAGGGGGTTATAGAGTAGCGTGATAGCCTCTGGGATGACGGGGGGATTAGCCCGATTATCTCACTCTCTTTCTCCCAGCCAGCCAGGCCGAGTCTGGAGCTGAAAGCTGCCAGATGTGGAACCTACAGATAGAAGAAGAGAGAGAGAGAAAGAGAGAGAGAGAGAGGAAGAGAGAGAGAGATGAAGCAACCTGAGGGAAGGAGGACTGAGGAGGGAAAATGGGCAGGAGGGGATGCGAAAGAGATGAGAAAAAGTTCTAAAAATAGTGAGTGAAGGGAGGAAAAGCAAAAAAAAAACAGTGGGGAGAGAAATGGGAGGAAATTGTGTGGGGAGTGACAGGCGAGGTAATGATAGTGGTGCGAAAGAGAGGCGAGATAGGAGGCAGAACTCCCTGTTGGCTTGGCTTCACTCTCATTCCCTCCAGCGCGCGCTGACTCCCCGCTCGGCTTAATATGGGATTTCATCAAGGTGCTGCTTAGATCGGCTTTACATTTTAATTAGCAGATTTTGCTGGCAGTTACAGGGAGCTTGTATACAGTTTGTCATCCTGTGTTTGTGTGTTTCTTATCGGGAGGAATGCGATTCTGGGCCACACTTTGTCCTCCTGTCAGCTGCTGTGCAGATAGTGATTGTTTGCCAACATGCATGTGCAAAGCTTTTAAATCTCCAGTGGCTGCATATGCTTTAAGAGGACGATTTGACCTGAGTGTGACATAAAGCAGCTAGATTGCATCAACAAAACAAAACCTCAGTGTAGAGAAAGTATAAAAAATATTAAGTATGATAATGCAGTATGTCCACGCACTTTGGGAGGTTTTAGTATTTTGTGTGTCTTTTGTCAGAGTAATTTAGAGTTGGCCAATTATGAGCTGTTTGAGAGAGAAAGCTTAGTTTTGTTAAGTCATCTGAGTCGCAGCAGTCACAGGATCTGCACCAAACTACTTGGAGGTCTTCAGTTTGTTACTAGTCTTTGGGGTAGAAATGGCAGAAATCTAATCATAATCAAAGAGATAATGTGTGTCACATTATTTCTTTATGTACATGTAAGTTTGATGATAAATGCATATTTTATTACAGAAGCATAATCTTCAGAAAGAAAATCTGACAATTTAGAAAACCACCAGTGAACAATATCTCACAATCCCCGTAAACTAAATGTAACTGAACTAATTTATGGTTTGACATTAACCAGAGTTACTTGAAACTTTTAATCCATGATCTGCAGCTTTTCACAAGTCACTACTCAAGTCTCTAGCAGCTGAAATAAACATTTTCTCATCAACGTCACAACGTCTGGGTTACCTTTGACCCATCAAGGCTGTAGGTTAGAGACTAAGCTTGAGCTTTTCGGCAATAAGTGCTCAGTTGGATTTGATGTAAATCAAAGAATATGCGCAAAAGCACATAATGACCACTGTTAAGTGCAGTCTGAGTATTTCAGCAGGTTATAATGATCCAAACCAGTCTGGACTCTTGCTAAAACAGCCTTTGTTTTCTATAAAAGGGAACTTTGTTCACAATCTAAGGAATGTCCAAAAAATACATTTTAGAATATTCTAAATTATCCCATATCAGATTATGCTAATCCAAAACCATTTTACACATCTTTACCAGGACTTCCAACAAATTTGTTCAGGTCTGTAAGTTTGAGAACCTCTTAAAATAGCTCTGAATTTGAAGGTGAAATTGGATGTGAATGTGAAGCCTCCCTTAAAGAGCAGCAATCCATCAAATCTGACACACAAAAGGAGAATGTTACTGCTCAAAACGGTGGAGAAAGTGACAAAGCATTCTCAAAGACCCCCAACAATCTGCAGTGAGACCGATTGGTACGGAGGAAGAGTATTTAAAATCATTTTATGCTGTAGTGGGGGTTGGATGTCTTTACGCATCCTGACAGTAATCGTTTCATTCTGCCTCTGTAGCGATGCTTGGACAAGAACATTGAAGGTCCTGCTGCATTGTCTGTGTTTTAAATATTCCTTTTTAAGGAAGAAACAAGACAGAACACCTGCTGGCGAACAGAATTAGATTATTAGCTCTACTCAGAGAAAGTCTTTCCATCCTGCTGCCTTGTTCTTTTGCATAAAACTGATCAAATCAGATTGGATTCGATCTTTTGGAAATTGTATTTGTTTCTTTGAGTGAAAAACTTTTTTTTTTTTTTTTTTTTATTGCAACTGACTGAAACTTTGCCACAGTCTGCAAGTGTGGGAGTTCTGTTCACACTGAGTTAACGTCTGACACAGCAACCTAAGAGAGTTGCTAATTTATGCTGTAGCAGCTAAACTGTCGCTATGCCACTTTAAGAAATGCACAGTATTGTAATTCACAGTGAATCTAAACATAAAGCTAAATAACAAGAAATAATAATAACATTCTTGTGCAGTAACATAGACCCAAATGGTTTCCCATTTCTTGGCAAGTTAAGATCCAGTAGCTTAACACCATTAACGTGTGAATGAGAGTGTGAAGCATTTTGAGATCTTCTAGACTTGATAAAGTGCTATACAAGTACAAACCATTTAACTTTTACCGTTTATTTTAGCCTAAAGGTTATTTAGTATTAACCCCAACATGCTCAGGGAAACGACACCCGTTCCTACAATGAGGTCATTGTTTTGAGCTAGCATCATCTTGCTGTGTGACAATGGAAATGCCGCCCTTACCTGATAGCTTGAATATTAGGAGTTTAACCCCTAGTGTTTCTGCTTTTAAGCAAAAATATTAACGCCCGTACCCCTCTGTTTCCACTGCTGTAACTTACTTACCTTGTACATGTAATACTTTCTAACCTGTTACCACTAACAATGCTCCTTTTATATCGTCATTAAAGATTTATAACATGCAGCATAGTTTAATTATACTTACTGTGGCACAGGCAAAAATATGAAAGTATTATGTTTATGTAAAAGCAGTGAAAACCTGCCCTTCTTTTAGTGTTTTTTTTTTTTTTTTTCTCTGTGTGTCTGCTGTCACAAACCCCAGTAGTGGCTTACATGGCCTAAATTTGCTGACAAGGAAACTGAACCGTTATATCTTATACAAAAGCCCACAAACCCAAAAACCACAAGTAGCAGCCCTTCTTAACCCAACGCTCTCCTTCCACCTCCTCCTCCTGCTTTTGCACCAGAACAATTTGTGCTGCAAACACAGATCTCCCGGAACGATCTCAAAGAGGGAGCGCGCACTTTGCAGCCTCTTGTGTGCAACTGTTAAATGAGGTGTTCTTATCGGCCCCGTTTTCTTTCTTTCTCTCTTTTTTTTTTTTTTTTAAAGTTTCTCATTGCATTACAGAGCTTGTTTCAGTCCGGATATGTGACGTAGGAACTGTAACACCGCATGCAGTTGTGGGTTACTGTATTCTCCAGTGGCTCACATCTACACAGGATGTGCCGACAGAGCTGCTTGAAGGTTCTCTTGTGGTGAAGTGGATAGATTGTTTCCGTGCAGATTGTCAGTTTCTGTGTGTGTCTCAGCGAGTCTCTGCTCTGTAAACAAGATTTGCCTGTGCCCTCAAACCATGGCCGACAGAGTGCTTCTCTCTGTGCGATTTTCTTTTTTTTTTTCCACGGGTTACTGGGTATGATGGGTTGTCATGGCAACTGGTGAGCTGATTTTCACTGTGGTTCTTTTTTTTTCTTTTTTTTTTTTTTACTTTCCTCTCACCACAATTCAGAAAGAAGCAGGATACAAATTAACTCCCTGAGCCAGACCAGATCAAATTGATGCAAGGAGAACTAGTTGCAGATGTGGAGAAAGTAGGGTTGTATTTATTCCTGTAAACACAAGCTTTCCTTTCAGACAGAGACTGTGACCCTAACCTGCACAGAAACACCAAATGTTTCATTACATTCTCCTCTGTTTTAGTAAAAGAAAAAAAAAAAGGATTGAAGTTGCTTCTTACAAAAACTATATTTTGGGCCTCAAGGTTGCTCTCTTTTTTAACCACACACATTCGTCAATACTGACTAGTCTAAGCAAAAGTGCTCGACACGTATCTATCTTCTGGTTTCCCAACGTCTGAACACGTTTCTCAGACATGTGCTATGAACAAGTTTGCCCTCCTCTGACCTATAAGCTGTCCTTATCTTTCATCTGTACATAGCACAGCACTGTCAGGGTAATCTCACTGATAAGTCAAAATGGAGGCAGATGACTCGGGCCTTATCTTCCCACTGCTAAGTGCTGCAGGTTTGCCTCGGTGCAAAGTGTCAAGGCTTTCACACATAGACACGTGCTTAGAAAAGCATACAAATCGGTTCGCACACACTACTTCCATCTGATAGTCAATCATGCGCATGTGGGTGGAGGCATGTCTGCATGTGGTCAGTGATGTGTGCCGACAGCAGACTGGCTTTTCTTGTCTGGCTGACGTGGGCGGAAGCTGTTCTTGACCACAGATAAGAGCTGCAAGCAAGAGCTGCAAACCAACAAGGCCGAATCGGTAAAAACGGCCATTGGTCATGTCAGGATGTGACCAGAAAGATGTACGCATTGAGTACTTCACATTTTGTCTGGACTGACCGCTCTGACTGAGAAATGTTGGTGATTAATAGGAGCTTACGGCTTTAAATTAAAATCAAATCTGCCACTGAAACAAGAGATGGAAGCAACTGTTTAGTTTTTTTTTTATTCCACAGTCAAATCTAATAAAACACGAAGGTTTCCACCTGTAAAAAAAAAATTGTGGCTGTTTGGCTGTTTCGGGTAAATTCAGAGTCTGATTCTCCATTTAAAGTAAAAGGAAGAGTGCAAATAGTAAGGTGCAAATAAGGTGTCAAGAGGGGGAAAAAAGAGCAGAGTATGTGAAAGAAAATAGGCTACCCCTACACAATTGCATAACGGTGACCTACAATACGCCGCTATCAAGACGGAGAACAAAAGTGGGTTGGAAACACACACGCGCACACCCCCCACACACACATCTGTGGGTGTGTAAATGTGCATCAATGTGCAAAGATGACACACTACATGAAATGTGTAAAACGGAGCCGAGGAGGGCGAGTGTGAACCGTGTGCGTGTGAAGAGCACGAACAAGATTAAGAGGTATTGGTTTCCGTCTTTTTGCAAACGGCGCTTCATAGAATGCGTAGATAGCACATTGTTTTTGCTGCGCTGCTTCGCCCACAAACCCACAATGACAATCTCATGGCTAAGTTGTCAACATCGATACATTAGAGGGATTGTTCGTTGCATTGTTTTCTGATGGAGACGGATTACTCCGTCATCACCAGCTCGCTCGGCTTTGAGTTGGGAAGATATGAAATCACAGTGATGCATTTGATAGAATAGTGGAGCTGAGAGATTTTAGATTGAGATCTCTGTGCCTTTATTGAATTTCTCTGGGGGTGGATCAAATTACTGTTTTTGTCAATGCACTGAGCAGGCCGCAGGCTCCCGGTGTCTCATTTCTGTGGTCGTGTTATTTGTCTTGTTACACTCTCAGTTTTTGTATCGATAAAGCATAAACATCCCCAAAGCCAAGCCCTGCTCATCTGGTTTCAATTCGAGTGAGAGCTGTTTTTTTACATTTAGACTTCTTCCCCCCTCCTCCCCCTCTGTGCCCGTGGATCCTTTTCACGTATCTTTTACTCGCTGCAGCGCACAGAGCAAATTGAGCTTTAAATCTAAACATGTGACATCAGAAGACAAAATGGCAGCGCGGAGGCCCCCGGACCACCCACAAGCACTGCGGCTTCCCTCTAACTGAATGTGGACTGAATTAGATGCTGCCTCAAACCGTTACCCCGAAGCTTTTATTAACCACACTGGAACCTAATGCATCTGCGGCTTGTTCCGACTTCTTCTTTTTGACTCTCTGCACATGTTGCACCTCTGATACCGAGAAAGCCAAGTATTAAAACTCTGGCTTTTTTTGGGGGGGAAGAAATCTTTAAAAGGAGGCTAAACTGAGCGCAACTATCTGCATGGGGTGTGTGGGTGTGTGTGTGTGTGTGAGCGCACGGCACACTTACACAACTTCCTTTTGCTTGTGTGTGTGTGTGAGTATATAAGATATTTTAAGAATGAATTAGTCAAAACCAGCTGATGCATGTGAAGGATAAGTGGAAGTACCTCGCTAAGATCTTCCCACTTAAATCAATCAATCATGTGTCTGCAGGGCTCAGTCTGCTTTAAAAAAGCATATCTGCAAATGTTTTGCTAAAAAAGAAGCACAGGACATTTAAAGGCCTTTATATATATATATATATATATATATATATATATAGAATAACCTTTAAATGAGAGCTTTGGTTATTGTGGGCATGACCACGTATAAACCAAACAAACAACCCACTTTTTGAGGTGTATTGGAAGATTACCAGACTCACGGACGAGCCGGTCTTCTTCTGTGGGCCACGGAGAAAGAGAATGGGCTGTTTGTGGTGTCCTGCTGACTGGACCGAAGGAGAGCAGACGAGTGCCACGCAGAGGCTTAAAAGAGGAAACAATGTTATTAGACTCGGGGGCCAAAGACCTCATTTTGCTCTCAGTTGTGCATCTCTGTGTGTAGCAGAGTCACACAGCAAGTGGTATCTGTGCAGGACACACTCTGCTCAGCAGCCTAACCTCAGATCACATGGTTAAAACCCAGAAGTGGTTAAAAATTGTTCAAGAGCTGAAAAGCGGGAGGAGCTTCAGGTTCCTGCGATTGACTGAAAGCTTTACTTTGAAATAATAATATCTCTGCTGGATTTTGGATCAGATGTGGTATGCGCTCATCAGGCACACCCATTGACCTGCTTCTAAATGCAAACAGAGAATCAGACAGTCCTGTAGCACTAAACCAATGCATTTTGGCCACTAAATGTGCTGGAGACTCTTTGCTAAAGGTCAAACTGAACATCAACATGCAGCAGAAGGTGCTTAAAGTGACCTCCATATTTACAGACAAACTGATCCGAGTATTTAAGAAACTGTTGATCTTCCGGGATTTTCACCCAAACATCTCTCAGTATTACACGTTTGATCCTAAAAACAGAGAAAATTTCCAGTTTTCCACAGTGTTGACAGAAAATGCCTAATTGATTTTTAGGGAGAATGTGCAGACTGATTCTATATGTTAGAAAGGCAATAGTCTAAATAAAAGCTTGTTACAAACAAGGTGTGCAGATTTATCTCTGAACATATTAGACCTTTGTTGTGGAACAATGGGTTTAATGAGTAATTATTTAAAAAGTTCCTAAGGCAATTATTAACAAAATTAGTGATTTAGATCAAATTACCAAAAGTACACTGAACTCTATCAGTTCAGTGTGAACTGTGAATTTAGAAAGAAAAAACAGGTTTATGTTTAGATATTTGGAATGAATCCACATTAATCTTTGACTAATTAAGCTTAGTTTGCACTAAAATATGAAAATTACCCACACAGTGTAACCAAAACATGCAAGACTAAAACAAAATAACAGAATATGTATCCAGTTTATTCATACACTGCCAATTCACAACATGCCATCATATGGCACTTTACTGTGTAGTAAACATACTAATGTAAATTAGTATGTTTAAAAACCAAAGCAAAAGTGAAGATGAAAACATTATTTTAATAAAATAAAATTTTATTAGATCATTTGTTAACTTAGAAATTAATACTCTTTCAGATAGTTGATTATTAATGTAAACCAGTAGTGGTTTGAATGTGGTTATGGACTACAAAGATGGCGGTTTAAGATATTTATGGACTCACAAAATGGCTTAAAACGGATATAAAGAAGTTGCGTTGCGGCACTGTGTAGCAATTCCCACGTGTAACTTTAAGCACCATTAATACCCGAATCAATTGTTTATGCAAACACAGCAGAATCAATGGTGCCTACATTCAGATTAGGATGAGGTTAGGATTACTATTAGCAGCTAACATGATGGACAGAATTTAGCCTGCTTATTAGGACTATGCTGACATATTTTATACAGTTAATAGGGAGAGAGGAAAAGAAAAATACCAATAAACAAGAGATTCACGTCAAGGATGTGCAGCTGATATAATTTCAGGTGAATTGAGGCGGCTGAGTGAAGGTTGCTAGTTGTTCCCGCTAAAAGCCAAACCTAATTTGAACATGAGTTTTCATGGATCATTAAAGATGACCCTCGAGGGAAATCATCCTTTCTGTTTTAGGCCATAGAGTATCTGAAGAATCGTCATCTATGACGATGCTTCTCAGCGTTTTGTTAGCAGTGACCATTAAGAGTGAGGACTGAAGCAGGACGTAAGGAAGAACATTTACATGGTGTATAAACTGCTGCTCGGTCACTCAGTCTCGAAAAATGTTTTTGGTGTTTGTTTCCAGAATCTGACCTTCACGTCTGCCACTTAGAAGATGTCAAAGACCGGTGCAGTGTTTCTTTTTTCTTTGCTCTTGTTGATTAACGTAACTCTCAAGTGATCTTAAGAAAAGATTAAATTAGAAAAAAATCTCTGGCATCCTGAAAGATGACTAAAACATATCAAAAGGGACTTTCTTTTTTGTCCCCAGCTGTGACTTGTTCAAATTTAGGTTTTTAAAGATGAACGATGGCTTCACTCAGACTGATCTGATGTATTTTTATCAGTTTAACTTGGTTAGTGTAAACTCAAACCATCCTGACTTAGACCTACAGATCGTCTGCGGACCAGATGCGACTCCCCTTAAACTGCAGAAATAAATATATACATTCTGGTTAAAACACAGATTTTGTAAAAAGGTGTTAAATCAGGCACTGCCTCTAGTTGACTCAAAACTGTTGAACT
This sequence comes from Brachyrhaphis roseni, assembly GCA_903066815.1. Lineage (NCBI taxonomy): Eukaryota > Metazoa > Chordata > Actinopteri > Cyprinodontiformes > Poeciliidae > Brachyrhaphis > Brachyrhaphis roseni. The sequence continues at coordinate 18,177 of CAEFZY010020494.1, read as the reverse complement.
CCAGGATTATCAGTAAGAAATTTTTGTCTTTTTGCATTATGTGGGTTTGTGAAATTAAAAACTATTTTATTCTCTATCATGTCAGATTGGTTGGGCTATATGATTTTAGTTTAATACTGTAGATCAGACGACTAGTGTAGTGATTTTACTGAAATATTGACTTGTCGAAGTTTATTGTTCAGCTAACATCTTCAGGTGTGAGATGGCTTTGTTATTGTTAGCATGGTGGAGCGGTCGTTAGCACTGTTGCCTTGAGGTGAGAAGATTCTGGGTTCAAATCCTAGTCGGTACTGTAACGAAATGATGGATTTTATTGTCAGGTACGAGTACCGTGCTTAAAACTGTCCATTTATAACATTCAAAATGCATGTTAATTCAAGATCTGTCCAAACTCTGAAATATTGTGCTCTGTTTTTATTTACATGTGCTAAAATCTGCCTGAGGTAGAGCTAACAAGTTAGATTGGTTCAGATAATATTGTACGAATCTGTCATAGAGATTAGATTAGCTGCAATCATTGTCAGGTGATAGTTATTCTACATCTATGCTCGTTTATTAGACACACATTAAAGTCTCATCGAAATGGACTTTAGCTCAATTTGTTCCACAGACTGGGCTTCAGACATTAGAACCCAAATTCAAATCAAATAAACTGGATTCAAAGTCAAACTTTGTTTATTCCAAATTTCCCTAATTTGCGTTGCTGATTTCCAGCTTAAAGCCGCCCTCCTCATATAACAAACGAGTGGCAGCAGAAGCTGCAATAATCCTGCAGCAGTATTGATTTTAATCACAGCAACTGTTGGGCTGCTTGGCCTGTTTTTATGAGCAGCCATAAAACTGTGAGGAGATGGCCTGGAAGCTTTCCATGTATTACAATCAGAATGTATAAATTGCCCCATTACCCGCCTCTCCACTGGTTACTCTTGGAACATTAGCAATTATTTTCACATAGATCACACTCATAAAACCCAATAATTTTGTGATTTAAAGCCACATTGTTGAAACCAGGCTGCGGCTTTCCGAGGCAAGAGGGGCCGTCTGCTTTTAGACATTGATTTCAAGCTGCTGTTAGATGTGCTTTACAAGGACAAATTGTATGTGGGCTTCTCTGAGGGAGACGGAGAGAGTGACTCTGAAAAAAGAAGAGGAGATCATCCCGGTTCAAGTGTGGGTGTCTGCTGAGGTGAAGTGGTTACAAAGGTTTGGACTGTGAGCTGATGTGGGAGTAGTTAGATGCTCTGTGTGCCTTTCGGTCTATTTCTGCTCCTGTTGTTTTGTTACGTTGGCAGCTGGCTGCAAATTAAAATAAGGCAGCCAATAATGATGAATTATATGAACCATGCAGCGTATCCTTGCCGATTGTTTCTCGGGTCCGTGTCCTCGCTGCGTTCTGTGCTCCTGCTTAGGCTGCGTTGGGTGTGCATTTTTCTAAGCGCATTGTTTATGTTGATGGATGTTGGTCTAGGAAACGCTGAGGAGGGCTGCGGTCTCCCACTCTGTACTTATGGAGATGGATTGCTTCGGTAGGTGGTGGGAGGTGAGAGAGGCCGCCGCCGCCGCCGCCGCTGCATGGTAGAAGTCCTGTTGACTGCCCACCCACCCATCATCCCATTACTTCTCCCCTGGGAAACCCAGAGGGAGGACGCAGGGATGAAAGAAATATAGATAAATGATTCCAGTTTTGAGGAATACAACAATGAAGACGGCAACAGTCGGTAGAAAAGTGTTTGGATCACTTAAGCGATTCAGATCAGCAGACTAACTGTAGAGGAGTGAAAATGCTAATTTTCAAATCTTTTTAGCAATTAAAAGTAAAAGGATATCCAAGTCAACCTGGCCCTATGTGGGAAAATAATTGCCCTTCTTGTTAAATTAACTGTAATTAACCATAGTTAGAAAGCTTAGTTCAATTTCTCCAGCAACACTCAGGCCTGATTGGCTTGTAAAAATAAAGAAAATTAGTACATGACAACAAAAAAATGGGCTAAAAGATCTCAAAAAGCAACACATCATCTTCAGATCTAGAGAAAGGCTTTGGCACTCCAGTGAACCACATTACGTACAAATGGAGGAAACATGGAGGGAGCCGAGGTGGACCTTCCCACTCCTGCTCACCAAAATTACTCAGAGGTCATCGACGACTCAGCCGAGGTCACAGAAGAAACCAAAACAGCATCTGCAGCGGCGCTGCAGGCCTCGTTTACTCAGTGAGGGTCAGTGTTTGTTATCCAAGATCAGGAAGATTGGACATAAATTACATCCATGTGAGAGTGCCAAGGCGAGAAACAGCTGATAAAAAAGAATCCCAAGGCTTGTCTGAAATTTCCTTAAACATCCCGATGATCTCTAAGGCGTTTTGGAAAATATTCCTTGGACTAATTAAGCAAAGGACTGTTGCATGTTGTGTAAAATGAACCCATGAATGCTGCTCTCTTCCAGAATACTCTAAAAGATAAAATCTGGTCATCGGTTCATGACCTCGGCTACAGAATGGCTTCAAATTAAAAAAAAAAGATTTTTCTAGTCATCTAGTCAAAGTCTGACCTGGCTATAAGTCAAAGTTTATGCTTAAGACCTCTCCAGTGTGGCTAAATAAAAACAGCTCTACAGAAAATAGTTTGCCCACAGCAATGTGAAAACCAGACTTACTGCCTGGTTTTACTAACCCTTGATGGCAGTTGTTGTCGCCAAAGGTGGCACAAAAATTATTAGGTTTAGCAAGCAATCAATGTTTCACACAGGTTTCAAGTTGTTTTGGAACACTTTTTCTCCTCTCAATAAATGCAATCATCATTTGAAAACTACTTCTGCATTTGGTCGTATCTGTATTGAAAAGGTTCATGAGCTAAAAAGTGCAAATATGGCCCAAAAACAAAAACAGTGGAAGCTTCTAAGGGGAAAATGGAGTAGAAAGTGGAAACAAAGGAGAAACAAATATGGGAAGTAAAGACAGATTTATATTTTTAAGTGGGTCATGTTTTGGATTGCCACTGTGTGTCTGGACATTTTTAATCTACAAAGTTTGCAGTAATTACACATTTAATCAACAGTTTATTTTATCTGTACACTACAACAAATTAAAAAGTTAGATTGTAAATCCTATAAGAGGCAATGAACATCTTTAAAATAACTTGTTTTCAATTATTTCAAATGCCCAGAGCTAGTCGCAGCAACTCCAAGGGCGGAGGATATTTTGTCCACCTCCTGTAAGTGAAAAACATAGCTGAGAGTCGATTAGCCTCAAAATTTGCCATTAAGTTTTCATTAAAATACTTTTGGTAATAAGGTTGAAAGTCCAGTGTGAAACAAAGTCTTTAAAGTAGTGTGGTATAATCTTTGTGCTGCACAAAGTGCTTCAAAGCAAACTCAAAGCTGCTGGGACTTGGTTACTTTCCAAAACTGATGACTGTGGAAAGAGGGCTTCTTTTCCTTGACCCTCAAGATGCCTGCAGCAAATTCATTTCCACTGAGTGACAGCGCTGAGTGACACCCGGGCCAAATTTGAAACTCTAACCACGCACAGCCACACTCACCCCGCATTTGGAGGTCATTCTTGGAAAGTTACTCGCCACCTCCTGCTATTTTCATCCACTTCACATGTATGTATGTACATGTATTTGTTTCCGACGTGTGAATAATGTATCATCTCGTCATTGTATGGGCACCGGGTTTCTACATCAGGGCCCGACGCGGCCTCATTTAAATCGCCGCTTGGCCCCAGGTGCGCTCTCGTTTTTGTACAGTGAAGGAAGCAGTCAGGTGGCGCATCATGAATTTTCTTTGAAACGCAGCACAGTTAAACCTAAAGAGACTCAAGTCTTTTTTTTTTTTTCCTGGTACATGAAAGAACAATGATTTAATGCCTGGTCTGGACCCTGTCCTTAAAAAGGAAGGAAGTTAAAGCTAGAGCTGGGCGACATGGCGTAATGATAAAACTCTCATTTTTGTCATACCAAATCTTGTTTTAATGATTTTTTTTTTTACTTGCTTTGTTTTCTAAAAAAGAAATCACAAATAACAGAAAACATTTTCATAAAGTGGCTTTTATTTAAATCATTCCTTCAGTAAATTGTACAATAGAGCATTAGGACCAAGCTGCAAGAACTTTTGCTTAATTACTAGAATATGGTCATAATATCAACAGAAAAAGACACAATTTTACCTGTAGAAAGTCTTCAGATTATGAGAAAACTCGTTCTGAGAAAAAGTTCAGTTATCAGGATCTGATGTGACCATGTCAGTTTCTGAAGGTCTTTCTTCAAAATAGATTAAGTTGTTCTGATAAAAAAATTGATGCCGATTTGTCAAAAGATTACAAATTTCTGTTACTGGAAAAAAATAATCCAAACTAAAACTTCACAAGATGCTCAAATGTCCGCATTTTACCTTTTTAGTAGAACTTTATTTGACAAGTGGTGTGCATAAGACTAACATGACACTGTCATATATGACATAAAATCTGTCATGAACATGGAGTCTTTATGAATGTTTGTGACTGCTGTCATGAAGTGTCTCTTGGTAAATAGTGATACTTTTAATGCAAAGTTGTACAAAAAGTTGCATAAAAAGTCCATTAAAAGTGTCAACTTTGCATTAGAAGTGTCCTTATTTACCGAATGACACTTCATGAAACAGTCATAAACATTCATAAAGACTTCTTCATGTTCATAACAGGTGTTATGCTATGTTTATGACAGTATTGTCAGTCTTATGCACACCCCTTCAAATAAAGTGTTACTATTTTTTTTTGTTTGTGTTGGAGTTTTCATAAAATTGCTACTTTATTCTCTGAATAACACATCTTTATCCTGGTGGTAATATGAATGTATTATTGTAATTATAAAAGAAAATAATCTTGGCCTGGCCCTAATATTCTGTCGTAGAGTTGACCTGAATTGAAAGTCCAAATAAACAGAAGCTGTAAAACAGACTCGTCAAACAAGATGGCTGCCCTGGGCGTGTTGACATCACTCTGGATTATGGAAAACCAAGAAAAATTCAGGTTTTTTACTAATGAAATCTAATAGCTTCATTGCCCAGCTCTAGTTAAAGCTACATGAAAGTGTTTTTCTTTAATAAACTCAAGTGACAACAGGATTTACAAACCATTAACTGTTCGCTAATTTCATAATTACATTTAAATGCAAATACATTTGCATCAGAACAAATCTAAAAGGCACAGGCTAGGAAAAAGCCTGCACACTTTACTAAATAAGTGCATATTTATATATAAACTGACTGCAGATAAACAGAGATTCACATGCACACAGTGTGGTCCAGCCCTGAGCTCCCAGGCCTGTAATGAAACCTTAGTGAATGTCTGCTAAGGAGGCTGGAACAGCCATCCAAATCGGCCTGCGGTCTCATTCAGACAACCACCTCGCCTTCGCCAGCTCCCTGAGCCTCTGTGTTCAGTCACTGGGTGGTCAGGAGATCTAAACCGGCCAGAGAACAGGGTGGAGGTTTAACAAGGGCCGCTCCAAATGTGGTCGGTGTGGGACACCGAAAAGGGCCGCTATTTATTCGATGCCGCCGAGAGGCAAATCCGGGCCTTTCTTCTTCTTTATCCCAGTCTCCCAGTTAACTGATGAGTGGAGCTTACCGCAGACCTGTGAAAACCCGAGTCGGTGAAGAAAACTTCTGAGCTTCCAGAACAACAAGCACTCAAAAGATGTTTCAAAGCGGAGCTTAGGCTATTAACATCTGCGGATTGCTCTCACTTTCCACTGGCACGACACAGAGCTGTATGGATACACACACACATACACACACACGCACACACGCCCCCACGCACAGAGACTTGCTTCACCATTGTGGCTTCCTCCATCCACACAATACACCCACCACAATGACCTGGCTAGGCCTCCACCACACATAGCATATATTTATTCCACAGCAATTTACCCTTTGGCTTTGACAGCTCATCGTTTATGCCACTGCGGCTTTTCAGTGGCACCACTCCCTACGTGTCTGCCCATCTACCAGGCCTGCCTGTCACACACTGAACACAACGGCACACTGGTGACTGAACAACGATGCCGACTCACAGCTCTAAAATGAGATAAGGCGTTGTTTAAAATAAAAACAACCTTCCTCTAAAATGACTTGGATTTAACTGAACACCTTCTCCTCGTGTTATACGTGCCGACCTGTGAAAAGGACGATGAGTTTTCACCGCTGTCCTAACAGCTCGTCTTTAAATGCCACCCCTCAACAAGCACAACTAATACAATTCACTCTGCTGACAAGTCGAGGTCACTTTCACATCAGACTAACACTGCACCACAACATTTAAATCCAGCCGGCCATGGATTCATGTATTCAGTTTATTTATTTAGTGCAAATTCATAACCCATCTCATCTTTAGGCACTTTCAAAGATCAAACGGGTTCAAATTACATCGAATTATATCATCCAATCATTTACACAGGTTCAAATTCAGCTACACACAATCCAATTTGATAGTAATTAAAACAATACAGTCAAAGTTAGATGATCATAGAATGTGAAAATGCTAAACTGATCAAGCATTTGGTCACAGTGGAAAGAAATGACTGCCTTTAAACAGGAAGTAGTGTCCAGCATGGCTGGGTGAAATGGCCTTAAAGGAATATCTCGATATGGTTTGGATTTATTGGTATACATGATATACCAGGATATCTAAAAGTGAACCTACTTCTCTATAATAATGCTCAACCTCCTAATTCGCTATGAATAACAAGTCAGACTCATACCCTTCTTCCAACATCTGGACAAAAGCAACACATTTTAAAGCCATTATTCCCCTCATAGAAGGAGGATTTAATGCAAATACAAATTTACCTGACCCAAAAGCAGACCAGGCAGGTGCTAAACGGTGACAAGATCCCTAAATTAGTTGGTAATTAAATGAGCCAAGCACCAAAAACATTAATTTAGTAGCCGGGGACAGGAAGAACAGCTTTTCCAGCACATGCCACATTTCATTTTTAGGTTTAAAATAAATCAACAGTGACTGGGAGGTCTGTCAAGTGATTGGTATTTAAAACATTATGAGTCATATAACGACTGCGGCTTTCATGAATTACGTCTTGACAGAGGCTAGAAGACAGCAGCACAAAGATTAGAAGGAAAGCTGTTTGAATAAAACCCAAACACACACAAAAAACAACTAAATTTCACAGCTGACAGTAATACATGGCAGAAGGAAAATGAGCATCGGCACATTAGATCACTTTTCAGAGATGAGCAATTAGAACAGTAACCTACTGACATTCAGTGCTTTGTTAGAGAAAACTGAGCTTTTTAAGTTTAGAATAAATATGATACAACATGACTGGGAACTTCAATAAATCAACCCAAAGATCAGCTGAACAATCATAGAAATCCCAACTGGTTTTACTGGGCTGAGCAAATTAATTATGACCAAATTTCTCTCTTTTATGAAAGAAGCAGTAACATAGTTCTTCATTCTTTTGTAAGATTAGCTCAAATCTTACAGAAGATTTGAGCTAATCCCTGCAGCACCTGAGGAGTTTTGATCGAAACAATCTAAATATTTTGTCCATAGTGACTTTGTGCATAATTCACTAGAGGTCAGTTCTGAATGCACTACTATTACTAACAGGCAAAGATTGCTATGTGGGTATGTACTCAAATAGGCAAGATAGTGTCATTTTAGACATTGCAGAAGAGAGAAAGAATATTTCCTCAAATATATGCATTATATCCCCCAGCTTTAGCATCCAGCATCACTTCTCTGATAGAGATCCTCAGGGAGGATTGTCTGTGATCGTTGAGAGGTTTTCTGGGCAAGTGAGAGTTTCTAAGCACACAAAACTTTCCTGATGAAATAATTGCAGTCAATAATCATGATATCCATCTGTGTCCTCCATGGACAAGCCAGGTAGCAGCACAGGAGGCTTAGCTTAAGAAACGGTGCAGTGCATTAACAGTTATCGGCCTCCAAATGTTACCGATTAGGCCTGTTGTACTTAATGCTTCCACTTGCAAGAATACACAGCATGTGTGACAGAAACTTCTGAGTTTGTAACGTCGTTAGATCAGAGGACTTAGAGAGTCTGAATAATGTAGAGACTGGTGTGGTGCTCTCCCTGTGGAGCAGGGCTCTGATTGAGGAGATGCACACACCTCCAAGTTGTACAGTCAGGCTAGATGTTGGGCTAGGTTGTGAGATTATGTTTTCATGTTGCAGGTGAAGTTCAGATGTGTCTGTCAAGCTGTCATAGAGAAACCTTGGTATTGAATTTGAGGATAAGGAGGAATGAGAAGAATGAACCAGTTCTCAGGTCTTATCACATAAACTCTACTATTAGTGACAAGGTTGCACTTTTACACTTTTTGAATTTTGAGAGCATAACTCCAGTTTTAAAAATGACCACTTATTATTTTAGTGGGATAATAAGTACTATCTCAGGAACTAGAGACTTTTGGACAGTATGGTAGACATTTTATAGATGTTATAACTTACACAATGCACCATTTGTTTTCTGTTTTTGAGAATAAAAACACCCTTGCCTGATTTCCGAAGTTTTTTTTTTTTTTTTTTTTTTCCATTTTCACATTCAGACAATAAATTATTGTTTCTGTAGTGAGATGCATCTCTAATGATATATTCCACATATTATTTTAACATTTTAGGCTAATTCCTAAACCTGAAGTGATGCTGTTCATGTGACTTTAACTCTCAGCCAGTTATTTTGGTGAAATATTTATTTTTCTCGCCCCTGCACCTTCTGTGAGCTGCAGTTTTACAATTACAATCGTCTCTGTTAGATTGTGGGACGGAGTAACAACAGTATTGAACTTGTCTGGGTGTCTTACTGAAGCAATTAGCCCGTCTTAACCTTTAATCTTGCTTAATTCCTCAGCTGCACCAGATGAAACTCCCCTGGCCTTGTTGAAAATTGTCAATTACGTCTGTCACACTGAAAATGGAAACCAAGCCAATTTCTTCTCTTTCTTCTCTTGAATTCCTTTGTTTCTCTCTTACACTAATGTTTTTGCCATTTTTTTTTTCTTTTGGCTTGCAGTGGTTAAAATACAAAGCACCAGCTTTTATGCAACTGTAATGACATATTTCATCATGACACTAAGCAGATAACGATGCAGATAAAGAGGAAGGAAGGAAAGGAAAGACGGGCTGCGTTTTTTTGTTTTCAACTTTGTCAAAGAGAACCACAAGTTTGAAACCTCCAACCTTTTATTTTTTTGTTAACATTTCAAAGATGTAAGGCAGAAAATGTTGGAGGGGCGTTATAGTATGAGCTACGTTTTTGTCTACATCCCTGCACATGTGGAGCCGGTCGGTTATATGCACGTAGCAATCTGTGCGAGGTTAATTTAAAGATGGCCTTTTTCACAGTAAACAAAGCATTAACATCCTGTGTGGTAGGATTCAACAAACCTGCAGAGGTGCTGATTTTAGCTTGTTGATAGGGGCAGTGCGCTAAGATGGGGTGATAAAGCAACAGGTCTGAAGTTGAGGCAAGAAGTACAGTGAAAAGTGACATCAAGTGCTCCCATGAATTAAGAAGGGAGGGGAAACCGACACGTCTCCTTTCACTGCATGTCGCGTAATTCTCTTTCTGGGCTCTGGCAAGCCAAACCCAATGTTAAGTGGCTTCTTGAGTTTATCCAAAGAGGTCAGAGGGAAAATAAAAACATCACGCGAGAGCTACAATTACAGCCCTCGAACATGACAAGCGTCTGTTTTTGTGCTTCTGACTGAGGGCCCACTTTTAATGGTCGGTTCTGGCTGCAAGATAAACAAACAGTCAGAGGGTTAACACAGCCCCCGTCTACAAGCACCGACCCGCCTCAGCCAGTGAAGCAGCCGGTGGAGCTGAACCTCTGCCGCAGCAGCAGCAGAAGCAGCGGCGGTTTTGGCGGCAGCGTAAATTACAGCACGGAGCAAAGCTGTGGTTTGTATATAGCATACTCGCACACTCACTTGCTTTTCCTTTCACTCATTTTCTCTCTCTCTCTCTCTCTCTCTTACACGATCAGACCCTCTCAGCTCTCTATGGTCGTTGGAGAAGTTGACAGATATCTCCAGGTTGGAAGCATGCATTCGCACGTGAAGTCACTCGGGTGGGTTTTTCCCACAGGTGTCTCCACACCAGGGCCAGCAATAAAAAAAAGAAGAAGAAAAAAAACCTTTTCTGGCAAGACTTCCATCCTACAAACCTCCTGACCTCATCAAGGGAGCAGTAATCCTCCGAATTACTGGTTCCAAATCCTGTGGGAAAATCTAAGCTAATGGGATCTCATTATAAGGAGAGTAAAGAAAATCTCATCAGGTGGCATTTACATGTTGCATCATTCTGTGTTCTCCTCCAGCCTTCCCTAGGGGCTAATTGAAGATCAGCTCAACTGGATTTCCTCAGACACACACCCTGTTCGGATGAAGAAGACAGACGGTGTCATTTCTCATTTAGGATGTAAAGCAGGCAACACTTCATAATAAAAGTTTTGATACCGAAAGATTTGGAAATCTAAATTCACACGATTAAATTCAATAGTGGCTAGCTAGTGACAGTGTTGTATTCTGTCAAATGTAAAAGGTACCAGGGTGAATCAAGATAAAACAAGCATTCTCTGCTTATTTTTTATTCAGGACACAGAACTGACTGACTTTATTCATGTCAGTGTTGCACAAATCTAGATAGACGTTTTCCACACTCACCACGGACAGGAAATGTTAACTTTGAGTTATATATTTAAACACTTGTTTCTTCAGGGTTTAATAATCATTCATTGTTCAATTTCAGTGATTTTTACTTGACAGCCTAGATACAAAATGTTTTTTTTTCTCTCGTTCAGCCAAGTAGAAAATCATACGCACAGTCCTAAGAATATCCGTATTACAAGATAATATTTAATTACATGTCCCTAATGCAGTTGCACCTCAAACATAGTTTTTGTAGCCACCAGCAAGAGTTTGGCCTTACTTTCAATGGTTATTTGATCAATCTTCTTATTAAACCGGTTAGTTTCCTTGGTTTCGGGAACCACCTCAAAAATGGCACAAACTGCGTATTGACGGGAAGCAATTTCATTGGTAACAGACTGCACTCATTTATACATGTGGACTTGTGGGAGAGAACATACAGAGTCATGCGCAAAATGACATTGTCAGGCGTCGACCACACCTCTTGTGCGCTTTATGGTCCTCTTGTTTCCACGTTCCTGCCCATATGAGAGGAACACGCTGCCAATGGAGACACACCCAACTGGGTTAGAACCAACCCAAGTTGTGTAGCATCATTGTCCCGTTGAGACACCCTGCTGTGTTTATATTTTTACCATCTGAAACATAAACCATCTGTTTTCACTGACGTTAGCAGTGTAAAGCATCTCACGGTGAAAATGGCCATGACTATGTTAACAGATATTAATAGTCTACAAATACACAACAGACCACTTTTGCATTTGGTGACTTTAACTCAGCACTCGAAAAAGGAAAAGTTGAACTAAATGGTCAATTCTGACTGGGCCACTTCAGAATGTTAATATCAATCCAAGTTGGTGAAATAAAAAAAATTTTGGGACCTCATTCAGAGGCCATTTTTGATGATTTATGATAAACTACGAAATGATATTTTATAACACTGAAGGATCATTGAAGGCTCTCATCACTGAACCTCCCTTTATGTCCACAAGATGCATCTATCCAGCATGTATCTGAACAGACACTCCATTTTAAGAAAACTAAACATTTCTGAATCCACTGAAAACCTGCCTGTTATTACCCATATCTTTTCTCAAGTAACCAGGAATTACACTTATCTTTGTGCATTTTAATTTCCTTTATTTGACACGATCTACATTAAACATACATGACCTTCTGGAACCTGAGGGTTGCAACACAGCAAATGAGATGAAAACTGAGGTTATTTCTACCTAGATTTACTTTATACTATAAACAAGAAAGATAGCATTTTACATACTGAGCAAACTAAAGCTCTAAAGATCTAAATTAGTGTAGCACTTACATTGTCTTTGATAGTATAGTAAATCAACACAGCTATTTTGTATATTACCACTGTCATATTAGACATCCTTAACATTTGAAGAATAAAATCTTTGCAGCATAGTCTTACTGCTGTGTTCTCACAACAATGCTTTTAAAAGATTAGCAGGCAGCTGAAGTAAGGAGAGAACATTAACTTGCCATCAGCACTCTTAGCAGATGTGCTGATCTTAAACGTTGAAGTCATTTTGAAGTCATCATTGCAGTGGTGCACGCTGTCTAAAAGCGCGCGTTCGAATTCTGCATAATAACCAGATAAAACTTACTTCCGAATGATGTTGTTAGACAGACGTGCTAAGCCAGACATGATTTATTTAGAGCTCTGGCTGTGAGAAACTACCAACCCGTTACTTGCTGTGGAGAGAAGCAGTTTGAGCTTTTCCTCCTCTGTGCCTCATTGCCTCTGAATGTGTAAACAAACATGTCTTTGAACATGGTTTCTCGCTCTCTGTAACTGTGTTCACACCTGCTGCCGAGTTCCTGTAGCAGATGCATCCATACTTTAGGGTCACCGTGCACGCCGTCATTAGCGTATAGCTACGTCTTCGCATGGCACCCGCGCATTGTTGGTGCACAACCCACCCAGACACCCACACACCTGCTGCTCGTCCTCCTCCGCAGCCGTTTGTGTTAATGGATGGGATTCTAATTACTCCTCTCACACTGGGACTACTGTCTCCACACTCATCTCTCAGGACGTGCACGCGTGTGTGTGTGTGTGTGTTAATGTGTCGAGGGGGGGGTTAGCACGGAGCTCGTACACACTGCTCATTAGCAGACTCGCATTTCACCTGCTGTTGGATGTGTTCGCAGAGCAACACACTTGACTTTATAGAAAACCTTGTTAAACACAGTCTAACATCAAAACACGTAGTAGCAGCTTTGCATATGCATTTCATTTTAAAACAGAGCTCCTTTCCCTTTTCCCTGTTTGCCTCTTTCTCTCTTTCTTTCTTTCTCATAGCTGCAGAAAGAGATGATCGGTGAGCCTTAAGCAAGACGCTAAACCAGACAGATGCACTTCCCCATTCAGCCACCACAGTGTTGGTTAAAAATAACGACAAGGAACCATGAGCTACTGACTCCTTCTCTCACGGTTCCAATGCACACATCTGCATGCGCATTCACAAACACGGCGCTGGTGGCGGCCGAGGCATCCTGAGTCTGTGTTTTGACACAGACCCGTCTGTGATGCAGCGTGAGTGTGTGTGTGTCGTACCATAAACTGTCTCTGCACTAGAGTGACCTCCCCCACCACTTCCTCTGTCTCTGTGTGTTTCATCTCCCCTGCGGCTTTCAGACTCGAGGTTTTAAGTGGAGCACAGAGAGCAGATAGGTCTTCAGAGGAAAAAGTGCTGTTGAGAACGTCTGCAGCTCACAAACAAAGGCCACCTGGCTCCAGACTGAGGGGACGGAAATGCGCTCGTCTCTGTGGCACGGTGACAAGTTTGTGCTAACAGGAGCCGCACTCCGGAGGCCTAATTAGTCCTTCTGCTAATGCAGAGCTAATCAATCATAAATGCTGGGAAAAACTTTGATGTTTATATTTTTGGGTAATGAGTCTGTCCTCATTTGAGGACACACTGGCTGGCTGCTCGGTTCTCAGAGATGCAGCTGCAGTTTGTTCAAAAGCTCAAACTTATCATTTGAAACTAATTCTGTCAGCCCGTTGCGCCTGTTTACGCCCCAGCTTACTTTCATTTCCTTTTTAAATATCCAAACTATGTTATCCGCACCATGACTAACGGACACCGAAACGGAAAGTTTTAACTTCTGCAGTTTCTCCTCTCCGTCTGCTGAACAGCAGAAGGAAAGGAAAGTTTGCTCTTGACAGTACAATTAAAAGATTAGATTTCGTGGTTGTGTGGTGGGTTAGGTATTCGCTTTTCATAGGTGTTACTGTAGTGCACAGCAGCAAGTTTGCACTGAAAGTGGCATTGCCGAATGTGCAAATTAACACTTTTGTGCATGTGTGTGAACTGTTTTTGTGCCTTGTGACTCAAAAGAGATTTGTAGGAAAAAACATTGTAGTGCAAAAATCAGAGTTGCGGAGGTCTCTTTTATGCATACACAAATTCTCTTTTCTTTCTGAGCCATTATTGTTCTCATTAAGAGATGCTGATCAATATGTACTGCAGGAGAGCCTTGCTTAAAAGTAGTTCTTGGAAATATTAAATCTGTTTTTACTATCACAAAATGAATTAAAAAGGAAATACACAGCTATTCTTTTAATTCATTTTGTGATATTAATAAGACCTTAGGACCTGAAGTGTCCTCAACCCTCCAATGTATATAAAATGATGTAATGTCAGGGACTATTTTTGTACGAGTTACCATTTTCAGGACACACCACAGGTTTAAAAAGCAACGTTTTCAGATCCATTACAATGTTCTGTCATACCTCCAAATCCTAGAGAAAGTTCTGGCGTGGGTGGAATCTGGAGCTTGTTCACCCCTTCATTCCCTGGTTTATCACACTATTCTACTCATCACTTTTACTTTTCATTCTTACAATAGAGGCAGCCAGCTCCTTGGAAAATTATGGGATAAAAGAGTAAGTGACCTTTAAATCTAGATTACTTTTATCTAATAACGCACCTCTGAAAGTAAAGCTGGCATGCAGAAAAGCAGTGTAAGCAAAAAGGTTTGAGCCAAACTGGCAGACGCAGGAGTGTCTCAGGCAGGAAGCGGGTAGCACGACATCAACAATCGGTTTTCCACAGAGCAAGAGTCGGATGCTAAAACCCCAACTTTCTTTTGAATCAAAATGTCATACGGCGTTCTACAGAAAACAAATGAAAGACAGCAATCGAGTCTTATAAGCAGACGCGGCAACAGAGTATAGATTCGGCTCTGTCTGGCTGACCTCCTCGGCTGCTCGGTGCTGATCGGCGATGCAGAAGGAGGGGCAGACGGAGGGTGGGCCGAGACCGGCACCCGAGCGGACCCCCAGGCTGCTCGATTGCTCAGCCAAGTCGAAAATGTGTTCTCAGATCTTTTCCTGACATGCTGTCCTGTGGGGTTAGGCCTCTGCGTCCTCGTCTTCGGTTGTGTACGGCTGCATGTCAGGGGGGGAGAGGAAGCTCTGTTTGGCAGCAATTCACACTGATCATCCTTGACTGCTCTGTGTCTGTGTGTGGCTTACAAAGCATGGAGGTTTCTTTGTATGAAGAAAGGCATGTTGATCTGTGACAGTTTCACAGCGGCAAACGTCAGGTGTCACCCTTCACCTCTGCGTTTGTGGCCGTTATGCTTAGAAAGGACGAGTGCGTTTGCGTCCTTGCGGTTATTTACGCACATTTACTCTCCTTCATTCAGTCAGCCTGACCTCATGTTTGCGTGTGAAAACCTTTTGAAGCATTCTTTAAGTGGCAGTGACAGACATAGAGGACTTTAAAGATGAGAAACTAGCTTGTGTGAGTGGTAGAGAGTAAAACCAGTCAGGTGTGTGTACGTGTGTCTGAAGTCGGGGTGCAGGCGGTGAAGCCATGATGCCTCCCTGGGCCTGCTTCCAACTGGAACACTGTGTCAGATTGAGCGACCTTCAGCTGACAGGCCCAGGAGCTCACTGGACCGTGTGTGTGCATGCAGCAGGCTCTGTGATTGTACGGTCACACATGTGTGCGACTGTGTGTGAAGATGGGCGCACACGCGCACGCATGTGGGATTCTGTCTGCGCACTTGAACGTCACACGCTCGGCGTGTGCGCGTGTGTGTGTTTGGAATATCTCCCAGGGTAGCAATCCATCTTGACAGTCTGTGTAGCCCCATCACATCACTGTCACACCACTTTCTCACTCGGACGAGTGATGGAGGGAGTCCAGAGGGAAAAAGAGATGGAAGGAGGAGGTGAATGACAGAGAGAACGACAGATCTCATCGGACTCATCGCGGAAAAGCGCTGTGACACGCTCATCTGAAAGGAGAGAGAGAGGGAGGAGTGTGACGGTCAAGACAAAACAAACCAAACTAATCAACTTCCATATGAAACATGAATATTGGCTTAATTGGAAGCCTCAGTTCAGTTGATTTTTTGGAGGAAAATGGTGGGCTGCTCCAGCTTTCTAATTTTCCACTGTTGACAATAGATGAACTTGTGCCAGAGAGTTATGAGAGTTTAATTTCTTCAGCAGAAAGAAGATTTCAAATTTAATGAATTTGTTGTAGTTCTATGCATAATTTTGGTATTTTTTTTGTGATCAACTTGAGATCAAATCAAAATCAAATTTTATTTGTATAGCACATTTCAGCAGCAAGGCATTTCAAAGTGAGATCCATCCATTTTTCATATTTTTATACCCATTTAACCCTTTTTGAGGTCAAAGGGGAGGCTGGTGCCTATATCCATCTGTCAATGGTCAAGAGTCTAATACGTCCTATAGGTTGCCTGTTACATGGGACAAACAACCAATTAACCTTACATGGACGTCTTTGGACCTTGAGAGAAAACATGCATGCTCAGGGAGAAAAACCAAACTCCATCCAGAAAAACCCCGACTGGGATTCTGACCCATAACTTCTTCCTTCAAGGCGACACCAACACCTGCTCCATCCATCTGGAAATGAAAGAAATTCAATTATCGCTGAAGCATTGATCAGACAACTTCTGCGTTGCACATCCCACAATCCAGAGTTTTTAAACCCTAATGACGAGACTAATTTAAGCTCGAGAAGCTGTTGATTGAAACACTCTGTCTTATACCTGCTTTTCTACAGCATACGTTTTACATTGCTGTTGTAATATATGTAATGATCAAAGTTGTGTTGTTTTGCTACAGCTGCTGAAAAGGCCCTTCACACGTGGCATTTAGCTTAGCATCATCACTAGATTTACACGGTCATTCAAAAACTAAAGACATATAAACTGAACCAAAAGAGTGAGATCACCTTCCTCCTCCTCATCTTGAAGAGTCGGTGGATGTTATTGGCTTTCCTGGCATTTCTAGGGAGAAGATCTTATGGTGCATACACAGCATCAAACATGTCTGGTTCATATTCAAAGTCTATGTGGAGGCGTGTCAAGCGCTGCTGTGTCGCATTTCGAGCGTCGAGATTTTAACCGTTTGGAGTGTTTTGAGCATCTGAAGCATCAGGAGCGTCCAACGCGTTCAACTAAAAACAACTGCTAGAGCTGACGCGCTCTCGACGCGCTTCCACATACAATTTGAACATAAACCAGACTCATGAAACGCTAGGTGAAGAGCAAAATGTCAAGTGTCGGCAGTCAAAGTGCACGTGTGTCGAACTTGAACCGTCGGACACGTTTTTGACTCACATAACGCTTTGGAGTCTCCCAGAACGAGAGATTTTGAATTTTTGAGTTTCCCCAATTTTGCAAGAGTAAAATACATTGGATTGATAGAAAGTATTCTAAATTATTTATTTTTGTTACTACTCGATATTGTGAAGGTACTGATGTTACCATTCTTGATTCGTGGCAGATGGTTCTTGAGGTGAAGAAAAAGGGCACTTTGCTCAAAATTGAATAGGCTGCTGCTGTTTTCTCAGTATAAATATTGTCTCATGTCAGCGTTGTTCCTGAGGGAAATTGCTAAATGCAGTAAACTAAAGCTTTCCAGTATGATTGTCCTCTAAATCGGCCCTTAAGAGGGTCGTCCAATGTTTACCCAAAGGCCAACCTTTTTCTACAACGTTGGAAATAATAAACACTCAGAGCATCTTGATGATTGTGTAAAGAGCTAAAAAGGAAACTATGAATTGTTTTGTAGGTTTATTTATGTCTGAATGAACTTTTGTTACTGAAGGTCTAATGCACATTAAAACAATAAAGCTTTTATCCAATCTTTCCCTTTTTGTGCCGTTTCAATTTAAAAACAATGTACACACTGAACCTTTCTGTAGGCTATTTTGCAACAAATTATTTGAGATACTGATAACTCTAGATTTAGATTTAGATTTAGATTTATTTGAACATGATACATATGTAAAATAAAATAGTACACAACAGCAAGAAGTGCACAAAAAAGAAGAACACAAAAACAGAGAAAATACAGATATATATATATTTTTTTGTTTCAGTTAAGATATCATGCTCAAAAAGGGGTAGGAAGAAGTGAAAACTTATAGACTCCTACCCCCTAGACACTTGAAACTTTAAAGTCCTACTGTCATTAAAAAAAA